>JAMWET010005180.1:0-26946 GCA_024036415.1 Prochilodus magdalenae | reverse complement strand
TTTCTCTCTCTCTTTCTCTCTCTCTCTCTCTCTCTCTCTTTCTTTCTCTCTCTCTGTGTTTCTCTCTGTCTCACTCTCTCGCTGTGTCTCTCTCTCTCTCGCTCTCTCTGTCTCTGTGTGTGTCACTCTCTCTTGCGCGCTCTCTCTCTCGCTGTGTGTCTCTGTCTGTCTCTCTCTTTCTCTCTCTCTCTCTCTTTCTCTCTCTCTGTGTTTCTCTCTGTCTCTCTCTCTCGCTGTGTCTCTCTCTCGCTCTCTCTGTCTCTGTGTCTGTCTCTCTCTTGCACTCTCTCTCTCTATCTCTGTGTCTCTCTCTCTCTCTCTCTCTCTCTCTCTCTCTCTCTCTCTCTCTCTCTCTCTCTCTCTCTCTCTCTCTCTCTCTCTGTGTGTCTCTCCCTCTCTCGCTGTGTCTGTGTCTCTCTCTCTCTCTCTCTCTCTCGCTGTGTCTCTCTCTGTCTCTGTGTGTCTCTCTCGCTCTCTGTCTCTCTCTCTCCCTCTCTCGCTCTCTCTCTATTCTTCCCCACACAGTAGCAGTCTTGAATACGACCATGGTGCGCCTGGAAGAGTCTGCCGTTTATCTCCTTCAGGCTGAAGGTTCACTTTTTCATTAAAGAAGCGATTCATTTTTTAAATGAAATGCAAAACAGAAAAATGCGACCTGAAAAACAAGAAATGAGTGACTCAGAGTAGCGCTGGAGTAACGGAGGGACTGACGGAGGGGGGAGGGAGGGAGGGAGGGAGGGAGGGAGGGAGGGAGGGCTGTAGTGGCTGTGAATAAGGAAATTAGCAGGTGAGGGATTAGCGAAAGAGTGAGGGAGCAAGTCAGGTAGAGGTGAGGGTGGCTTTAACCAGAGAATGAAGGAGGGGAGTACGTTAGTGAGGGAAGGAGTGAGCGAGTGTGTGGTAGAGTGAGTTGGTGAATGAAAGAGTTAATGAATGAAAGAGTGAGTGAGTTATTAAGTAAATGAGAAAAAATAAAGGAGTGAGTAAAGGAAAGGGTGAGGAAGGGCATGAAACAGGCTCTGAATGAATGAGTGAATGAATGTGTGGGCTGGTAAGTGAGAGGATGTGAGTTGAGGGAATGAAGGAGTGAAAGGGAATGAGTTAGTGAGAGGGTGAATGAATGTGTGGGCTGGTAAGTGAGAGGATGTGAGTTGAGGAACAGTGTGAAGGAGGCTCTGAATGAGTGAGGAAATAATGGATTGAATGAGTGAGTGGGTGAATGAGTGTATGGGCTGGGGGTGAGAGGATGTGTGAGTTAGTTGAGGAAAGAATAGGGAAGGGTGTGAAGGAGGCTCTGAATGAGTGAAGGAGTGAGAGAGTAAATGAGTTAGTGAGAGGGTGAATGAATGTGTGGGCTGGTGAGTGACAGGATTGGGTGAGTTAGTAAAGGAAAGACTGAAGAAGGGCATGAAGGAGACTCTGAATGAGTGAGGGAATGAAGGAGTGAGAGAGTGAATGAGTTAGTGAGTGGGTGAATGAATGTATTGGCTGGTGAGTGACAGGATGAAGGAGTAGTGAGTAAAGTAAAGAGTGAGGAAGGGTATGAAGAGGGCTCTGAATGAGTGAGGGAATGAAGGAGTGAGAGTGAATGAGTTAGTGAGAGGGTGAATGAATGTGTGGGCTGGTGAGTGACAGGATGAAGGAGTAGTGAGTAGAGTAAAGAGTGAGGAAAGTAGGAAGGAGGCT
The DNA here is from genome assembly GCA_024036415.1 of Prochilodus magdalenae. Lineage (NCBI taxonomy): Eukaryota > Metazoa > Chordata > Actinopteri > Characiformes > Prochilodontidae > Prochilodus > Prochilodus magdalenae. The sequence continues at coordinate 25,260 of JAMWET010005180.1, read as the reverse complement.
CTGAATGAGTGAAGGAATGAAGGAGTGAGTGGGTGAGTGAGTTACAAAGCGAGTAGATGAATGAGTGTGGGCAGGTGAGTGAGGATAAAGGAATGAGTGAGAGAGTGAGTTAGTTAAGGAAAGGGTGAGGAAGGGTGTGAAGGAGGCTCTGAATGAGTGAGGGAATGAAGGACTGAGAGGGTGAATGAATGTGTGGGCTGGTGAGTGACCGGATGAAGGAGTGAGGGAGTTAGTGAAGGAAAGGGCGTGAAGGAGGCTCTGAATGAGTGAGGGAATGAAGGAGTGAGTGGGTGAACGAGTGTGTAAGTTGGTGAGTGAGTTAGTTAAGGAAAGGGCATGTAGGAGGCTCTGAATGAGTGAGGGAATGAAGGAGTGAGCGTGAATAAGTTAGTGAGAGGGTGAATGAATGTGTGGGCTGGTGAGTGACCGGATGAAGGAGTGAGTGAGTTAGTTAAGGAAGGGCGTGTAGGAGGCTCTGAATGAGTGAGGGAATGAAGGAGTGAGTGGATGAATAAGTGTGAGCTAGTGAGTTAGTTAAGGAAGGGCATGTAGGAGGCTCTGAATGAGTGAGGGAATGAAGGAGTGAGTGGATGAATAAGTGTGAGCTAGTGAGTTAGTTAAGGAAGGGCATGTAGGAGGCTCTGAATGGGTGAGGGAATGAAGGAGTGAGTGAGTGAGTGGGTGAATGAGTGTGAGCTGGTAAGTGAGTTAGTTAAGGAAGGGCATGTAGGAGGCTCTGAATGGGTGAGGGAATGAAGGAGTGAGTGAGTGAGTGAGTGGGTGAATGAGTATGTAAGCTGGGGAGTGAGTTGGTTAAGGAAGGGCGTGTAGGAGGCTCTGAATGAGTGAGGGAATGAAGGAGTGAGTGAGTGAGTGGGTGGGTGAATGAGTATGTAAGCTGGGGAGTGAGTTAGTTAAGGAAGGGCGTGTAGGAGGCTCTGAATGAGTGAGGGAATGAAGGAGTGAGTGGGTGAATGAGTATGTAAGCTGGGGAGTGAGTTAGTTAAGGAAGGGCGTGTAGGAGGCTCTGAATGAGTGAGGGAATGAAGGAGTGAGTGGGTGAATGAGTGTGAGCTGGTAAGTGAATTAGTCAAGGAAGGGCGTGTAGGAGGCTCTGAATGAGTGAGGGAATGAAGGAGTAAGGGGATTAGGGAATGAGTGAACGAGTGAAGACCCCAGGTGAACCGGACCCTCTGCCGGTTGGACTCGCTCTGTGGCTCGGAGATGTGGTTGTTTTTCCGAACACGGTAGCTCCGACTCCACGAGGCTGCGGGTGGATGCTGAAGGTGAACGTGATGCGCATGTTCCTCCTTTCTGAGACCCCCAGACACACGAACGCGCCCGCACACCACATCACAACTCGGAAATCGAGCGATCCGGAGAAACAGACAGGACTGACAGGAAGAACCTTCGACGGAACAGCAAACAGATTAGGAAAGGCTCTTAGCCTAAACCTTCCGACCATGGAAGAAGGAGGTGGGGGGGGGGATTGTGGAAGAGCTTTGTGCTGTTATTACATCTGGGAGAACAGGAAGTATCGACTGTGGAGCATCTCGGTACGGGAGGGGGGCGCTTGACGTACGAACGCCTGTTCCGGAATGCTCCGGGCTCTTTCTGGAAAACGGTGCTTCTTATTCGAGTGCGTTTTCTTTAAAGCTAAGAGCTGAATGAAAGCCGGAATGGTTTTTTGGCTCTTGCAAATAAAGCTTCCTCCTGCTCGCTAGCGCCGGGAGAGCGATCCGTTGCCGGTGGCCTGGAGCTTTTTTAATACCGATAAACCACGGCGATGAAATTGCGAGATTGATTTTACACGCCCGCACACACGCACACCTGGGGTATGTAATAAACGAGTGTGAGCTGAAAAGAGAAGTTAAATCCGTATCGGAAAAGGAGGGAAAGGAGGTGGAACTGTGGGGTGATGCAACCTGACGGATCCATACCGCAAACACTAGGGGGCGGCATATCAGCAGGAGACGCTCCTCCTCACTCTTTATACTCCACCAGTCCAGAATAAACACTGGGAGACCCACTTCAAACCTCCTCCCTGTCCTCTCCAAGAGCATCCCCAGTGATGAACGACTCTTCTTCTTCTTCTCCTTCTCTATTTACATCACTTCTTTTGTTTGCTGCCGAACGTGGTTTCTTGGTTCCTTCATTGGGTACCTGTCATTACACGATCTACCCGGGAGCAGCACCTTCAACATGGCAGGTAAGAGGTTAGAGTATGCCCTCAGGGCAGCAGACTCGGACTGACTCCACTCCCCGAGGCGCTACAGTGACTCACCATCACCTATAGATCTGGAAGAGCTTGACTGTCTTCACCGAGCCTCCAACATCAAGCCCTTTCTGCAGCTTTGGAACGAACGGCGAGTCAGGCCTACCATCAGTTCCTGACCTCCCAACCTCAGAAGTGCTTGATTAGTGGAAAGCTCTCTCAGAAAGACCCATCCTGTGATAATCCATCCCATGCAGCTTGAACATCCTCACACAGTTCCTGCAGATGGTGCGGTAGGGGTCGGAGGTGGAGGGACCCCAGACCTTCTGGACGTGTGACAACAAACCGTTCATCTTGGTGCTGACCACGGTGCCTCCACACACAGATTCGTTGGGGGTCTCCACCAAGACTAAAGCGGAACTTGTCACTGAAGATGACCCGCTGCCATTCTGAGTCACTCCATGCCAGTCTGGTACGACACCACTGCAGTCTTTGGTGACGGTGACGTGGTGTTAAGGACGTCGTGGTAACGGTCTGTGTGCATGTAGTCCTGCGTGGTGCAGCCGTCTGCCGATGGTGCTGCACTAACAGGACGACTCATGGAGGACACCACTGCTCGCTGGCTGTCTGTAATGGTGGCTGTTGGGTCAGTCAGGTGCGGCGATAAAGGGTCGCCCTTGCTTACCTCACACGTTCGGTCGAGCGTGAAACTTGAATCATTAGCTTGTCTCACCATGTCACACCTACCCACCAAATTTCATTCCTGTCGGTTGATTCCTTCTGGGTGCACAGCCGTTCTTTTGACGACGAGTGTCATCAGCGTATTGTGCAAAGATTGTTCAAATCTGATCATCTGTGAGGAGAACATCAACGTCTCAACGTTATGGAGGTCAGAAAGGAGGTGTAGCTGTGCAAGAAGCTCCTTGATGAGAAAAGGAAAGTCCAGACACGTCCAGCTGCTGGTGTTCTCAAAACAACGGACTGACCACCCCAGAGTCCAGAACCTCAACAGCACTGAACGCGTTTGGGGTTATTTGGATGGCGAGAGGAAGCAGAACATGCTACGCTAGCCCACAAGACTGACCTGTGGAAGGAAGTGTCCTGAAAGGCCTGAGTGGACACACTGAGGGGACACTGATGGAGCGTGTTATGTTCAGGTTCAGGTCATTCTGGCCATGGAGTCAGACGTTAAGTACGTGAAAGGCGATCTCTGACGTTAGCAAGCTACTGTACATGTGCACACTAACAAGGGGACAACTCTAACTCGACTTAAGGGGGCAATTTGGCAGCTATGTGGTGGGGCAGATGGTCAGAACGCTCTTCGGGTGTGGTACAGCGGATGTGAGCACTCGCACGCAGGCTTAAACTCTCAGTCGACCCGCTCTCTCTGCTGCCGTAATTAATCTGGCTAAATGTCACAGGCTGCCGGCGAATGGACGCGTGACAAAACAGCCCATCGTTTAGTGGCTCGTGAGTTTGATAAGGGCAATTACAGGAGTAGCAAGGCCAGGAAAAAAAATAATAAATCAATGCCCCGGACCTCCGCCGCGCTTTAACACCAGAGAGCGATACTGCTCGGCGGCCACCAGGGGGCAGCCTGCAGGCCTTGTGTTTATTAATCCCCTCTACCTTGCTGCATAGCTGTGGGTTTGCCTTTACTTGGGGTTCTTTCAGCGGATGGTTAGGGATCGCCCCCACACCTGGAGGAGTTGTGAAGTTCAACACTGGACAGAATAGAAAGGTGTGGTACCATGGGTGCCAGACGGACGGGAGGCTCCGGTGGTGCGGGTATGTAACGTTCCTAGATGCCTGGAGTGTTACGGATGGACAACATATCCTGCAAGTACAACTTCGGTGGGATACGGGAGCAGGAGACCCACTAGAGCATTTCCCTCAACTCGTCCGGAGCAAGGAAACAAACCCGGCTCCTCTGGCAGCAGTGCACCCAGGAGGCACCCCCACGCCAACACCTTCACACCCAACATCGCCGCTGAGTCTCTGCACGCTAGAGTATAGAATGGACATCACGGGGACATACGCAGACCACCTGAACCAGGGAACCTCTCCTGGGACGGTCCTGATCGGTTCGGTTAACAAGGGAGCTAATGAAGTATGCCAAGAAACAGGGGTCTACAAAGGACCACCACAGGTGCTCCTAAACGGCCAGTGGAGCTGACGAAATGGGCAACCCGCTGTCCATCCGAACATCAACACGGAGTAGATTAATGTTGTTCCTCACTACGAAATTCTGCTAATGAAGGTGGAGCTGCTCCTCTCTTCAGGGTCAAACGCTGAGCGGAGCTGCTCCATATTGTCCAACGAGGTTTGGGAAGCTCTCCGGAGTGAAGTGTGCCGAGTTGTCCGGGATCCCGTTGCCTTCCTGATGTTCCTTCTACCTTACACGGTCCCACAGTTCCATTCTGGCCCCTGTACAAGCTGTAGCACTGCAGGTGGGATGGAACGAGCTGGCAAACAGGAAGACAACCTCAGCCTGGTTTCAGGATGAACATCCATAGTGATGTTCCCAGTGACCGCTGGGTTCCTTGGAACGGGAATGAAGAGGAGGGAACGCTAGGTTTATCCAACGAGTCCACCATTTTGGTTCTGTAGCTCTGTTGTGAGTAAATGTTGGGGGTGTAGGTGTTACCGAGTCTGTTCCGTAGCAGTTTAGGAATTTCGGAATTGGCCTTTTTCACCGTACCACTTTTGGCAAGGCCGGATCTGGATTTGAAGCGATGATGATCTGGTGGTCAATCAAATCAGTTGACTCGAACCGATGAAGTACCAGATCTCACACTGAACCCCTCCCTGCCATCCATATGAACGCATCTCCAGTTCACATGTCAGCGACGCAGGACAGATAGCCGATCCCAGAGTAACTAATCGCGGGTGGCGAACAGTGAACGAGCGTAATGGGGTTCTTATTAAACCCCACCGCTTTAAGCACCGGATCGGCAGGCTCCAGATGAGGCGGCGCACAAAGACACTTCACCCCGCTAATCTTTTACCTTCGTCGACTCGGCCGGCTCCAGCGGACCCTTGAATAAACAGGGCCCCGGCTGAAAGAGTGGTCCGCGACTTGAACGACTGACATTTGAGTGGCTTATCAGGTATCGCTCGGCATCTTGGGGCGATCGAGATAATCCTGGTGGAGATTTGCGCTAAAAGTCGCCGTCTGCTGCCGCACGCCGCGTGCTTCCTGCGTGAAGGGCTTTAGCGAACAAACAATGAGGGTACAATATGTTCGGTTTGCTCGCACACCCACTGTCAGGACCGCACACATGCAGAGATTACAACTCAGGGCTTACCAAACGAGAGACAGACTGGTGTTCCTTCAGGACAAGCGACGCTGGAAATCATAAAGCTTCTGTGTTTGGCAGGAAGTCATGAGGGGAAAGCACTTCCTGTCAGGAACACCCACCCGGGACAAGCCGCTACCTGGCCACTTTATTAGAAACACCCACCTTAACCTTCCACTCACTGGCCACTTTATTGGAAACACCCACCTTGTGCTTCCACTCACTGGCCACTTTATTAGAAACACCCACCTGAACCTTCCACTCACTAGCCACTTTATTAGAAACACCTACCTGAACCTTCCCCTCACTGGCCACTTTATTAGAAACACCTACCTGAACCTTCCACTCACTGGCCACTTTATTAGAAACACCCACCTTAACCTTCCACTCACTGGCCACTTTATTAGAAACGCCTACCTGAACCTTCCCCTCATTGGCCACTTTATTGGAAACACCCACCTTGTGCTTCCACTCACTGGCCACTTTATTAGAAACAACCACCCTGTGCTTCCACTCACTGGCCACTTTATTAGAAACACCCACCCTGTGCTTCCACTCACTGGCCACTTTATTAGAAACACCCACCCTGCGCTTCCACTCACTGGCCACTTTATTAGAAACACCCACCTTAACCTTTCACTCCCTGGCCACTTTATTAGAAACACCCACCTTGTGCTTCCACTCACTGGCCACTTTATTAGAAACACCCACCTTAACCTTTCACTCACTGGCCACTTTATTAGAAACACCTACTTAACCTCACATTCACTTTTACCCACCACTGAACCTGGTTTTTGGGTTTCCGATAAAGTGGCCATGGTGGGCCGTGCGTGGAGGGTGTCATGCTGCTGTGGGAGGTGAGCACGCTGTAGTGGCACACAGCCCACGCTGAGCTGGTGTAGCGACTGTGTGCTTACATGCAGGCACTTCTGTTTGTGTATGTGGGAGTTCAGGCAAGTTCTTGTGTGTGAGACGCTGGTGCTGTTGAGTGTGTGTCATCGATGCGCCAGCCTGCGTGCCTGCCCTCATCACGTTAGTCGTCATGGTAATGCACGTCAGATGCGGAGTGCTTGGGTAGCTGAGGAGACTGGATAATGGTTTTCTATGTAAAGTACACATTAACAGTGTGGAGCTCAGGTGGAGCTCTCCGTCACCCGGGCTGTTTGTTTTCGTGTGTGTGTGTGTCTGTGTGTGTGTGTGTGTGTGTGTGAGGGAGTTCAGTGGGTTCAGGGGTCACCTCTGCACCTGACGAAGATGATGATGCTGTCGGTCCATTACTGTTGCAGGCCCTGTGGGGTTTTCCTGGAATGTGTCAGAAGATGATAGAACCTAGACACTTCATACCACTGCTGCAGAGAGAGAGAGAGAGAGAGAGAGAAAGGAAAATGGGAAAAAAAAGAAAGGGGGGAGAGGCAGAGAGAGTGACAAATACAAAAGAGAAAGAGAGAGAGGGTAAATAGACAAACGAGAGAGAGAGAAAAAAAATAAAAAGGGAAAGAGAAAAAAGAGGAAGAGAGTGAGAAAGAAAAAGGAAAGAGAAAAGAGAGTAAAAAAAAAAGTAGGGGAGAGAAGAAAAAGGGAAAAAGAGGAGAGAGAGAGAGATAAGAAAAAGAGAAAGAGGGGGAAAGAGAGAGGAAGAAAAGAAAAAGGAGAATAGAGACAAGAAAGAGGGAGAGAAAGAAACAAAGAGAAAAAATAAAAAGGGAAAGAGAAAAAAGAGGGAGAAGGGGGAAGGAGAAAAGAAAGAGAGTGGGGGAGAGAAAAGAAAAGGGGAAAAGGAAAGAGAGAAAATAGAGGGAGAGAAAAAAAGAAAAAGAAAGGGGGAGAAAAGAAAAAGGGAGAGAGAAAGGAAAAAGGGAAAGAAAAGAAAGGGGGAGGGAGAAAGAACGAGAGAGGAAAAAGGGAGAAAAGATAAAGGAGGAGAGAGGGAGAAAGGGGATACAAAGAAAAAAAAAAAGGAAAAAGAAAGAGAGGGAGGGTGCGAGAGAGAAAAGAAAAAGGAAAAGAGAGGCAGAGAAAAAGTGAAAGAAAGGGGAAAAAGACAAAGACAGAGAAAGAGGAGAGAGAGAAGGCAAGAAATAAAGGAAAGAATAATGAGACGGGGGGAAAAAAGAGGAAGGGGAAGAGTGGAAGGTTGGAAGAAGAAAGGAGAGGAAGAGAGAGAGAATAGCAAAGAGTGTAAAAGGGTAAGGAGAGAAATAGAGGGAGATGAGGGGGGAGAGAAAGAAAGACAGAGAGTAAAACAAACAATAGATGCGTGAAAAAGAGTGAAAGAAGAACAGGAGAGAGTAAGGGTGGAAATGCACAGAGAAGAAGAGAGTGAGGTAGACAGGGAGAGAGAGAAAGAGTGGAGAGAATGAAAAAGAAATGGAGAGTAAGAAAGATAAAGAGCAATGGGAAAACAAAAGTAAGAGGAAGAGGGAGCAAGAAAGCGATAGAGAGAGAAAGAATAAGAGAGGAAGAGGAGAGAGTAGGAAAGCGGGGAGGAAGAACGGAAAAGAAATAGAGTGAATAAGAGAAAGAAGAAGAATGAGACGGAAGGAGATAAACAGGAAGAATAAGAGAGAGAGAGAGAGAGAGAGAAGAATGTACACCCCCCTCCTCCGCTATTCCTTTGTTCGCTGGTGTGGATGCAGCTACCTCCCCGACTCCCAGCTGCCAGATGTTCTGCCAGGCGGAGGTGGACATGGTGCTGCTGTTGATGGCAGACAGGATCAGACACCCAGACAAACAGAAGTCCCCACAACAACATCTGACTGACGGACAGTTATGACAGGCGTCTCTCACACACTGGCACACGCGAGTACCCTGGTGACAGGACAAGGACAGAGTTCTCTGAAAGTAAAAGGCTTCTGTTCCATGTCAGTTCCGACCTAAAGGACAGCTGTTGCTTTGAACTGGCATGGAAAAGAATGTGGAATTCTGGTCCTGAAATCGGATTGGCTAAGCCAGCGCATGTCCCTAATCCACTCACAGCCTCACAGCGACTGCGTTACTGAGGAAAACCGCCTGCTGGTAACGGACTAGCGCTCCACTGTAGCGCTGCTGGCGTGGACCACCAGTAGGCCTTTTCCACCAACGTCAAACGGGCTCTGTTCCGGTTCCTGCACCCGGTTTTGAATCGTTCACCGCATTCCCACCTCGGAACTCAAACTCCCACCAGTTGGAACCAAAGAACAGTAGGTTCTTCGGCACGAACCGTGAGGAGACCACATCCGTGGCCGTGTCAGTTGTTGAGGAATGAGAAGGCGTCAATGGCGGCACCCAGTGGTCTGCTGGAGAACCTCGCCTACGTCTTCTTACCTCCAGTAGTTAATCCGGAATCCCCCACCTTGGTACGACTGTTTACCACCACTGTGCAGCGCCCCCTGTTGACGTTGATGGCATGTCTTCCGACGTTCCTTGGTTACAATAGAAACTGGTGCAGGCTGGTTCCATTCGTAGCACCAAGTTCAAGAACCAAGGTTCTGCAGCTGTACTGATGGGAGTAAGAACCTGGTTCTGTTTAAACTGAGGGCTGGAGAAGTTACTGTGGGGACCAGCTGCTGGCTGGTCAGATTCAAGGTCTGTGCATGTGGTACTCGTGGTACTGTGTCGGGGCGTGGGTGTTTCCTGTTGGGGGTTGGTCACTGTGAGGGTTGTCTCGCCTCACCTTGCCTTGGCCAAGAATCAGGAAATCAGGAAATTTGACTGGTGCTCAAAACAACCAATCACAAGGCTGGAGTCACAACATAAACAGTCCCCCTGGAAACAGCAGAGTGGGAACCTTGAAGCATTGCGTCTCGAGAGGTCAGACCTACCCACCAGCTTCATAAAGGGAATTTCTTTCAGAGGCTCTTTTGTGAGGTGAGACACTGATGTTGGACGAGAAGGCCTGGCTCTCAGTCTCCGCTCTCACTCATCCCAAAGGTGTTCTATCGGGTGGAGGTCAGGACCCTGTGCAGGCCAGTCCAGTTCCTCCACACTAGACTTGCTCATCCATGTCTTTATGGAGCTTGCTCTGTGCACTGGTGTGCGGTCATGTTGGAACAGGAAGGGGCCGTCCCCAAACTGTCCCACAAAGTTGGGAGGATGGAATGGTCCAGAGTCTCTTGCTCTGCTGAAGCATTAAGAGTTCCTCTCACCGGAACTAACGGGCGGAGTAATTGGCAATATGTGTAGATGTATGTTGCGCTGTTCGGAAAGCTGGAGTCAGTGCCAACAGCCATGACTGAGGACATCCAGCGAGCAGTGGGGTCCTCCATGAGTCCTCCTGTTAGTGCAGCACCATTGGCAGACGGCTGCACCACGCAGGACTACATGCACACAGACCGTTACCACGACTGTCCTTAACACCACGTCACCGTCACCAAAGACTGCAGTGGTGTCGTACCAGACTGTCATGGAGTGACTCAGAATGGCAGCGGGTCATCTTCAGTGACGAGTCCCGCTTTAGTCTTGGAGTAGACGCCCAACGAATCCGTGTGTGGAGGCACCGTGGTCAGCACCGAGATGAACGGTTTGTCGTCACACGTCCAGAAGGCCTGGTGTCCCTCCACCTCCACCCCTACCGCACCATCTGCAGGAACTGTGTGAGGATGTTCAAGCTGCATGGGATGGATTATCACAGGACACCATTAGGAACCTCTACAGCTCCATACCGAGACGTCTGGCGTGTTGGGTTAGCAAACACGGCGGCCCGACGCCATACTGAGAGACAGACTTCTGTATGTGTAGCTCAATAAATATTGATCATATCAGTCTAAATTTATCATCAGTTATTGATCCTGGTCACCTTTATCCTCCTTCCCAACACCACCGCCCTCCCACACCTCCTTCTGGGTGTAGCGGTTCTTTTGATGGTGAGTGTATTAGATAATAGTTTGTCTAGACTGTCAACACTGAGGTTAAGGTTAGATGAGTTGGTTGGAGTGGCCCATGCCTTGAGATCTTCGTCTTGTTTTGAGTCACAACAATCGGATGAGCATTGTATTCACTGACACTGGCTTTTGAAACCCAGTTACTCCAGCATTCATATTTCATACCCAGGTTCGGCATATGTAAGCAGCCGCGCCCCGAAGTAGGACTCACTGATCGTCTCCAAAGTCCTGGTGTGTTGAGTGAAGTGGATAAGTGCTCATTCAGAAAGTTGGAATGGTGAGTGTGCATGGGCGTAGTGATTATGGTGAGTGTGCTTTCAAAACATTGCCCTGTTTACATATCATCACTGCCATATCTGCAATAAAGCTGCAAGCCACTTCAGGCCGCGCGTTACAGTGATTTGATCACAGGTGAGTGTGTTATTAGCCACAACATTCAGCGCCCAAAATATCCTGTGAGACAATTACTGTAACACCCAACACCGATTTGCTCGAGTTGCCGTCCAAAAAAAAAACAAAAAACAAACAAACCAAAAAAACCAAAAAAAAAAAAATATATATATATATGTATGTATATGTATATATATATATCTCATTTGATCACAGCAGTTGCTGTTTACACTGGGTGAAAATTTCAGAAATAACAAACAAAAAATGTAAAAACAAAACAAAAAAATGTAAAAAAAAAAAAAAAAAAAAGATATATATATATATATATATATATATATATATATATATATATATATATATATATATATATATATATTTCTGCTGTTTATACTGGGTGAAAATTTCAGGATGAACCAAAAAAAATTTAAAAATTTTTTTTTAAACATTTATATATATATATATATATATATATATATAAATTTTTTTGTTTAGTAAATTTATATATATATATAAATTTGATCGCAGCTGCTGTTTACACTGGGTGAAAATTTCAGGATGAATGGACCAACAGAAATGTCCCAAAATTTCGAAAATGGCCCATCATTAGAAAACCCATAGGGGCGCTAGCATAAATTAGCAATTAGGGCCCAAAATGGAGGTCTAGCTCCAATGGTCACCGTTCATAGCTAGTTCTCAGCAGGTAATGCGTAATCTAACCAGCTTTTAGTCCGTTTCTATAGAAAGCACCTGCCTTGGGAGGCCTGTCCAGCATACATGCTAAAATACATGCTAACACCAAACTTCAGCTGACCGTATTAAATCTAGAACTGCCTGTAACGGTTTGTGTGCACCAGGGTTAGCTTAATGCTAATATATTGTTAGAAATCCCATGGGGCGCTACAAACAAATTAGCATTTATGCTAAAATTCAACTGTCCATTTTAAATCCATAACTGCCCATAACTGTTCATGTGCACCAGGGTTAGCTTTATGCTAACATACTGTTAAAAATCTTATAGGGGTACTAGCACAAATTAGCATTTGAATGAAAGTCAATGGAACCAAACGTCTTTCAAATTCGTTTTGGGCCATTACTGTTGGTCCATACCTCATGAAATTTCCACACAGTGTAAACATTTATCATGTGATCAAATGAGCCATTAAAGTAAAAATCAACAAAAATGGAGATACATGTTTTTCATTGGACAGCAACAATATTAAATCTAGAACTGTTCATAACTGTTCATGTGCACTAGGGTTAGCTTAATGCTAACATACTGTTAGAAATCCCATAAGGGTGCTAGCATGAATGAGCATTTAGGCCCCCAAATTGAAGGTCTAGCTCTGAAGTCAGTGTTGGCCTCTATGGTTTAGGAGGTAATGGGTCACTGCCTACTGAACGCAGCTGCCGGTCTCCGATAATCAGTGGATCCAGCCACTTTGAAGGCGTCTCGGTTCACTCAGGTAAACGGCTGGTATAGTAGAATCTCCAGACAGTGGAATGAGATCCTCTGGAGCACCTGCCCATCAGCTGAAGCCTACCATGCCCTGTGCCAGGAGTTAGTATTGGGCTGTGGAGCTTAAACTGCGGAGCTCCATGCAGTAGTAGAGGCTGTTACTGCCCCCCGGGGAGGTTTAACGAGCAGGTGTCCACAAACCTTTGGACACATAAAGGACGTAGTAAGACATGAGATGTTGGTGGACTCCACCTGAACCTTGGGTTTATGGTGTGAGCGAACTGCCCCTTACAGCATGAAAGGAGTACTGCACCTTACTGACGCGTGGAGGAAGAATAGTCCCCACTCCGCTGCACATTCCCGAGGGAGTTATGGGAATTATGTCTGGAACACTTGGATATCCGGATACAACCTCAAACCGGTCATAATAACAAACACACCTACAGAATCAGAGGCAGCCAACCGGCCACTGTAGTACTGAACGGCCAATCAAGCGACAGTATATGGGAATGTACATTTAAGGTGGAACTCTGTGCAAGAAGCTGGACAAGTAGACTGGGGCGCCAGCATGAATCTGCTAAATCATTTAAGGTGGAACTTAAGTTCTGTGCAAGAAGCTGGACAGGTAGTCTGAGGCAAGGATTTGATGCACCATTTAAGGTGGAATTTGAAAGTTCTGTGCAAGAAGCCGGAGATGTAGACCGAAGGAACGATCTGCTGCATCATTTAAGGTGGAACTCAAAAGGTCTGTGCAAAAAGCTGGACAGGGAGATTCAGGCGCTCACATGGGACTGCTGCATCATTTAAGGTGGAATTTGAAAGTTCTGTGCAAGAAGCTGGACAGGTAGTCCGAGGCAAGGATCTGCTGCACCATTTAAGGTGGAACTCGAAAGTTCTGTGCAAAAAGCTGGAGATGTAGACTGAAGCAAGGATCTGCTGCATCATTTAAGGTGGAACTTGAAAGTTCTGTGCAAGGACAGGCTGACTAGGGCGCCGGCATGAATCTCCTACCTCATTTAAGGTGGAATTTGGAAGGTTTGTTCAAGAAACTGCAGGTGTAAGTTTGTGGCCGCTTAAAATGTTGTGTTGCATCATCAGGAAATCATAAAACCAAATCCCATCACCGGCACAATCACCGGCACGGCTGGTGGTTCTGAGTGGAGGGCCAGTTCCAGTGATGGTGGCTGAGATGCGGCCCTCAGTTGACAGTGAACAAGCAACCATATCTGGCTCGCTCTTGGTCCATCATTCCACACGGTATGTGGGCTGCACCATTTAAGGTGGAACTCGAATGTTCTGTACCAGAACCTGGACAGGTAAACTGGGGCGGCCATATGAATCTGCTGCACCATTTAAGGTGCAACTCGAATGTTCTGTAGCACCAGATACTGGACAGGTAAACTGAGGCCCCACATGGATCTGCTGCACCATTTAAGGTGGAAATGGAATGTTCTGTCCCAGAACCTGGACAGGTAAACTGAGGCCCCACATGGATCTGCTGCACCATTTAAGGTGGAACTCGAATGTTCTGTACCAGAACCTGGACAGGTAAACTGGGGCGGCCATATGAATCTGCTGCACCATTTAAGGTGGAACTCGAATGTTCTGTACCAGAACCTGGACAGGTAAACTGAGGCCCCACATGGATCTGCTGCACCATTTAAGGTGGAAATGGAATGTTCTGTCCCAGAACCTGGACAGGTAAACTGAGGCGGCCACATGAATCTGCTGCACCATTTAAGGTGGAACTCGAGTGTTCTGTACCAGAACCTGGACAGGTAAACTGAGGCCCCCACATGGATCTGCTGCACCATTTAAGGTGGAACTCGAGTGTTCTGTACCAGATACTGGACAGGTAAACTGAGGTGCCCACTTGGATCTGCTGCACCATTTAAGGTGGAACTCGAAGAATGTTCTGTCCCAGAACCTGGACAGGTAAACTGAGGCGGCCACATGGATCTGCTGCACCATTTAAGGTGGAACTCGAATGTTCTGTACCAGAACCTGGACAGGTAAACTGAGGTGGCCACTTGGATCTGCTGCACCATTTAAGGTGGAACTCGAATGTTCTGTACCAGAACCTGGACAGGTAAACTGAGGCGGCCACATGGATCTGCTGCACCATTTAAGGTGGAACTCGAATGTTCTGTACCAGAACCTGGACAGGTAAACTGGGGCGGCCACATGGATCTGCTGCACCATTTAAGGTGGAACTCGAATGTTCTGTACCAGAACCTGGACAGGTAAACTGAGGCCTCACATGGATCTCCTGCACCATTTAAGGTGGAACTCGAAGAATGTTCTGTACCAGAACCTGGACAGGTAAACTGAGGCGGCCACATGGACAGCGCCTTATGTCTGACTCGTGGACAGCGATGTATAACTAAAGACCTCAGCATATAGTCTGCCGTTCCGATCCCATGGACCCGGGAGAGGCTGTTCCAGATCCGGCGTTATAAATCAGCAACACCGCGTCTGCTGCGTCTCAGTGTAAACAGCACAGCATGTACGCTACACAATGGAGAAGTGGGTAATAAACAGGACTCGGAGAGGTCCTGAGAAAAAACACACAGCTATAAACATTATACAGGCACTCGCCGCCTACCGCGCACACACACACACACACCGAGCACTTGGGACAAATGTATGTGAGCTATATATACAGGCTGTAGCCATTCGTCTTAGGAGCTGTCCCAGCGTTGGGACATCGAATATACAGAAGTCAGGAATCTGCATGTTGTATGTATGAGACAGGCCTTAAACCGGCATTAACACGGGGAGCTCATCGTGAGGGGGGTTGGGTTGGGGTCGGGGTTGGGTTGCATGTACATGCAAATAACATAGGGAGTCACTTATAACACCGTTTATACCACATCCTGCTAATCCGCAGTGCTTCTACAGCTGTGAACAGCTGCATAGCTCATAAGACAGATGTGGGCTAATTATAGAGAGACTATGAAACTGTTCACCTTGCCTGTTGAAGGTGGTAGTAACTTCAGGCACCTGCAGGTGGCGCTGTATGAGGATGATGAGGCTATAAACACCTGTGGGGTGTGGGTGACGGGATCCATAGATTGGGAGGCGGTGCTACAGTGCAGGGAATGTCTCGTTCCATGTGTGGAAAACGCTCCAGAGCAGATGTTAATGATTGGCTAAAAGGAGGGACTGCATGTGGGCGTGGCCAAAGACCATAGTGTGAGGGAAGTAGCTGAATCTGCAGGGGTATGGAAGCGTACGGTCATACGGGTCTACCAGCAGTGGATACAATCCCAGTCTACAGGGAATTCTCCTCGGAACTGTGCCAGGGAAGGCATCCACCAAATCTGGACCACCTGCCCAATTCTTTGGTGTAAGAGTGTCTGGACATTGATGTGGCTACATCCAGAAACGTGTCCAGTCACAGTGGTTACTGGTGCTGGGTGGAGGTGTTGCATGCTGCTGGCTACGTTCCAGTATTCCTCAGCTACCTAGTTTGCACATCTCATGCTCCAAATCCAGGGAACACCAGCTGCTGTGACTGGACTTGCTTCCCATCATGCACCACCTCCTCACCAGCTCTCAGCCTGCTTCAGCCAGAGAAAGCGGCGGCGGGTAACACTGGGGAGCTAACTGCAGCCCACTCAGAGTATAACTGTGGGTGTAGTGATTGTAGTGGGGGTGTGTTCATCAGAATGAGCCTCAGAAAGTTAAATATACAGGTCTGAAGATTAATAAAAGATGAACTCGCTTTAGAGGATCAGTCTCAGAGTGAAATAGCCGAGGGGAGCTAACCGCTAGGCTAACCGTATCTCAGGTGAACTGAGCAGTGTTAGCAGCAGCTAGCTCTAAACAGTGGATACAGTAATAACAGCTCTGAGGTAAATGTGAGGTAACTGGTCATGTGACTATTAGTATACCCCACTGTAGCTCAGAACTTGTTACTGCACTGTGTACCACACACTGGGGGGGGGGGGGGCGTATACAGCATATTCATAACCACAGAAGTGGACGTGTGGTTCCATCTTAATAACTAAAGCAGAGATTTTGAAATATTGGTGGGCTTCCCCTTTTAATCTTAAGCTCAGCAGCTACAAGATCAGCTCTGGTGTTTTGAACATCAGGTCCTTGAGAGCCTCAGCGTCCCTGGGACTCCAGTCCCCATAAAAACATTAATACACACACACACACACACTTCTATGGGGACTGTTGTTAAGCCATCCTCTTGTTTGCTTTCTTCACCTAGTCTGTCCCTTATCTCCCTTTCCAGGAGCTCCAGCGCTCTCTGCAGGTCAGGATGCATCATTACATCCTGCTGAGAGCCGGCTCCTCCAGCAGCCAATCAGAAAGCTCGACTGGCTGCTGTTGAAATGCGGGGGCTCAGGGACTGTGTACTGAGTATGTGCTGTTCTACAGGTGACTCGGGCCCTTATCATCAGCCACAGTGAGTGGACATTCTCGGTGTGCTTGGAGACCTGCTCCCTGACTCACCAGACTCTGAGTCTGACATCATTCCGGAGACTTCCGAGGCTTGGGAAGCATCTGCTTTGCTGTAGGTACCACCGTTAAACACGTATACTGTAACCGGAGACCAGGTGTTTATCAGTAACTGGAAGTTGTTGGGTACGTGTGATGAGATCTCCTACTTGTCCACACCTCTCACAGAGTTACCAACCTCCCTCATTAACTGGAGGCACCAGGAGCTGAGTGTTTACCGTAAGTGGCACCACAGCTACCGTGCGGTCCATGGCTTTGTAGTAGCGATGCTCTCTCCTGTGGTCTATGTGCATTCGCTCTCTGATATTCCTTTCTCCACTTCGGCAGATCATTCTGAGCAGCGCAGAGAAGCGCAACCATCGCTCCGTCGCCATCTCTCTGTGGCTGGCAGGATGACTCGTGGCACGCTCCTCCACACCTCCACCAGGCGTTCCACCAGCTCCTGGCTGTGGCTCAGGATCCTTCATTCCGTGATGGTGTCCAGGTGGAGCCGGTGCGGGCTTGGGTGAGTTTGACTAACTAGGCTTAATCAACACACGGCTCATAACATTCCTCGGTCCATCCTGCTGTTTCACTCGTCTGTCTTCACACGCATATGAACCTGAGTGACATCCCAGTCTTAATCCATAGAGTTTAATATGATGCTCCACCCTTTACAGCTATACCAGCTCCAACTCTTCTGGGAATTCTTTCCACAAGGGTTAGGAATTTCTGACCGTTCTTCCAGAAGCACATTGGTGAGGTCAGGCACTGATGTTGGACGAGAAGGCCTGGCTCTCAGTCTCCACTCTAACTCATCCCAAGGGTGTTCTAGCGGGTGGAGGTCAGGACAGGCCAGTCCAGTTCCTCCACACCAGACTCGCTCATCCATGTCTTTATGGAGCTCTGTGCACTGGTGTGCGGTCATGTTGGAACAGGAAGGGGACGTCCCCAAACTGTCCCACAAAGTTGGGAGAATGAGATGGTCCAGAGTCTCCTGGTCTGCTGAAGCATTAAGAGTTCCTCTCACTGGAACTAAGGGACGGAGCCCAACTCCTGAACACCCCCACACCATAATCACCCCTCCACCAAACTCTAGAGTCCAGGGGCGGAGCTTTACACCGCTGCGTTCCACACTCTGCACTGCGCTTGGTGATGTAAGACTTGGATGCAGCTGCTCGCCATGGAAACCCATTCCATAAAGCTCTACACACTGTTCCTGAGCTGATCTGAAGGACACATGAAGTTTGGAGGTCTGTAGTGATGGACTCTGTAGGAAGTTGGTGACCTCTGTGACCTATGACCCTCAGCATCCGCTGACCCCGCTATCATTGTACATGGCCTACCACTTTGTGGCCCAATCCCTCCCACTGTGTTCTAATACCATTGACAGTGGACTGTGGAATATTTAGTAGGGAGGGAATTTCACCACTGGCTTGTAGCACAGGTGGAGCATCCTGTCTTTATTTATAAAACGTAAAGTGTCAAAACAATCAACTTTAATTTCTGAGCACTTCCCTTAAACTTCACAGCTCTGGTTCTGAAGAATTTTGGTTTTCTTAGTTTTTTCTATGTCGTCGTTTCTTTTGGTGGCCAAGCAGAGCTTCACTTGGCGAGGGCCTTTAATACGTATGACTGCATAACCTCAAACTGTCAAAATACCACAGTATTAAATAGACCCCTGTGCTAATCATGGCTAAGAGCTTTCAAATGGTTCTTATTAAAACACATGCGTTCTGTATATCGGCGCTGTCCAATGAAAATTTGGTCACATGAGCTGCTGTTTACACTGGGTGGGCATTTCACGATGAATGGATCACCAGAAAAATCCAAAACATGGCTTCTGGTTCCATTGACTACCATTCAAATCCAACCGGGTTTTACTTTTTCTTTGGACAGTGAATCTGGCCTACTAGATGACCATGACGAAGATGGCCATGTTTATTTAAGATTATAGTTACAACCTTCATACAACCAAAACAATAAACCAACCTACACAAGATAATCAGTCATACAAAAAAAGCCACTTTATTACTGTATAGGTAGAGAACTGGTCAATATGGTAAACAAATCATCACTGACATACAGGAAAACCTTGTGACTCAACTCTTCAGGCTGTTAATCTGACATCTTGGTAACAGGAGCCGCCCTTATGCAAAAGGGACTAGCCTTGTTGCGCTGACATACATTCAGATTACGGTCTTGTCCTATAAGCTTTTTGGGAGATCCAAGGTTTGTGTCTTGCATCAGTGGCTATATAAGCTTTAAGATGACGCCGTTAGCTGAAGAGCACTTGGTCAGAAAGCTCAGTCGTAACCTCCCCGGTCCAGCAGAGGAGCCTACGCCATGTTAACACGAGCTCGGTCCCCGGTTCTAACCACAGTGTACCACGGTTCGCCTAAGGAACCAGAGAGCCCAGCTGCCCTTCTAACAGACGTTTGAGAATCCGATATAGTATCAATACAACACTGACCTGTTGTGTACAGTCGAGCTCAATACGATCCGAGAAGCCAGTTGCTATTATGAGGTCAACGGATGTTTGCTTATAGGCATATAAATAAAGACGATCGATTTCTCCTGCACTCAGCTTAATACATAAACAGGAAGACCAAAAAACTTGGCCTATTAATAATCAATAAACAAGAAACCTCAAAACGTGCGGTTACTGTACTCTTAAAGAAAGCCAGTCGTTGCAGCAGGCCAAGCAATGTCCAGTCAAAAGTTGGGATGCACCCCGGTCAATGCACTTTCAAGCACTGTTCGTACTAATTATTTACTGTATTTAATATGCTTAATTATGGAAAAAAATAACGGCAAAAATGTTTAGATTTAACATTTAAAACTTTCCCAATATTCCTATATACTCAGCGTACAAACAGAAAAAAACAACGGAACGTTTGACTTGTTCTCACCTATTACCAAAACCAAGGAAACAACGTGTGCCACCTGGACTGGGGGCCGCCCAAACTTTTGCACACGGCTGGTGTCTTCATAGGGCTGATCGGTTTAGGAAGGACGTGTTTAGTTGGAAGAGGTATTTTTATTTAAAAAGGCCTGGCGATAAGCTATTTTTTAAAAGTAGGCCTGGCTGATATATCAGTCGCCTGATCATTGACGATACTGATATTAAACCTGCCCAATTGATAGTAGCATTGATATTTTGAATATTTTGAAATGTAGAGCGCTAATAATTATAGCTAATGTATCTAAATTTCATTGTTTGCATTGATAAAGCATGATATGACACCACAAAACAAAACCGAAGTATTTAAAAATACTTTACTATAAGTATTATATATAGCTCCGCCCCCAGAGCTGAAATATCTATATCCTTAAAACGTTGATGCCAGAGTACTTGTTTAGCTCATCATCTGTCCTATTTACACTGGGAAAAGTGAATGAACCTAAACCTAAAATAAAAAAAAAAAATCTAAAACTAAAATCGCAAATATAGCAAACATATATTGCATTATTAGTTACAAGAAGAATTTCTAGGCTTTTAAAATCAGTTAGCACCTTAAAAGGTTTCAGTCAGGCCAACAAAAAATATTGAACATGCTAAAAAAGCTACATCAAACTTGGCAAAAAATAAAAACATAAATTTTTACATTAAAATTTAGATTTACATTAAGTGACCATCACGCATTTACAGATTGATGTGGCACGGACAGCATCTTAGACTGACTTCATTTACATCCAGTTGTCAATGTAAGTATTTAGAGAGGACACGGGGTTGGGAACGCTGCAGTTGTCCGAGTTCCTTTAAAACAGCTTTTCCACATTTTAGAAATGGAGACTTGAGTCATTCGTATTGGGGGTAGTTTTCTGATAAATGTCAAAAAAAAACAAACAAACAAAAAAAAAAAAAAAAAAAAAAACCCGCCATACTTAAGTGCTTTTCTTTGGGGACGGCGCGCATGTACTTATTCCTCACATATACATATACAAAAGGTGACCTTCACCGGGGGGTGCATCAAACTTAGATATATATATATGTATGTCTGTATGTGTTATAATATTACATTATTTAATTCTGTATATAACAAGATGAAATATTCTTTCATTCTGTTAATTCCATGTTCTGTCTACTGAGGTTATAAAACAGATGGACTGGATAACACTGTCCATAAACCCTTACCTTACATTCATGCACTAAAATATTGATTACCTGACGTGTATCGACAAAATATAGCGGATACTACGCGGTATTAATGTTTCCCCCCCGTGTTGTTACAGTTCTATATGCAACAATTTTACGCTCCCCTGGTCCAATTCACAAGTGACTGTGTCGTTCTACAGCGAACACATGTAAATACAAACATTTAAAAAAAAATGTTGGCCAAAACTTTTTTACAGGTTGCATTTTATATTAAATCTGCTCCTGTTGTCGTACTAACTTCAGTCATGTTAACTTTATAAAATCTTTCACTTTACTTGATTATTTTATTTAATTTAATTATTTATTTAATCATTTTTGCATAAAACTTTGACACACAACTGCAGAACTTGGGCGACGTTAAAAAAAACTCGCTTCAAGCTTTACATTTTTGAAATAAGTTGCATCAAATGTTAAGCATTGGTTGGTTCAGTGCTTAAGCGCTAAGAGCTAAGCTATTAACAACGCTTTAATAATTTCCCCCCCCCCCCCCCAATGAAAAATGGATTCGCCATATTTACAATCAACAAACTCACTGTATTACAATATGGACTGTACATAGAACATTACCAATGATCTAAAATAACACAAAACAGGCGGTGTTGCCTAGATACACCGAGAGCAGACGCAGACGCCACTGACTGTACGTGCCCGCCGTATCATATGCTGAAGGTGCGCTTTCAATATCAAAAGTGAACTACTAATTATTATCTATAATAAGAATAATAACAAGACAGCAGTAAAATACATTTCAAGCTAAGCGCTTTCTATAGTCATGTGTGGTCGTCATGAAACATCTTCCTAATTGATATGCAAAATTGAACTGGTTAAATCATAATAGTACATAGTAATAAATAGTAATATTGCTACTGCGCCGGACAGAATTTGATTGCTCGGTGCTATCAGGACAATTAAATATCATATAATAGATCTTTTCCTTCAAAAAATATGAATTTCTAGAATTTTGATCCTAATAAATCAAACTTCTGTAATGTCATTTTTTTAATCGTTCGTCTTTAGCTTGCATTAGGGTACGAGGAAACAAACTGTAAAGGCCAAAATCGCGAAAACTAACTGGGATTATGCAGATTCGGCTATATGTATGCTAGTCAGTAGCTATTACCCGTGTTAGCATTTCCTGGGTGAAACTACTCTTTTTAATTCCAGGTTTTAAATGAAGATTTTTATCGTAATGATAGAAACAAAACACAAAACGGTAATATTAAAATAAATACGAGGTACGTTCATTTGGAGTCCGTAGTAGGAATAGTGCAAATCGTGGAATCGCTTCCGGGCTGTCGCGCTTCAGGGTTATTAACAGATTTTTGCATATCATATCCCGCAAGCGCCTCAGACCTGTCTGTGTTGACGTAATTTGATATTTGGTTTTTTTGGTGTTCTGGTTATTTACTGACATAGTACGGACATGGACGCACTCGGCGGCCAGCGTTTCCGGAGTTTCCTGAAAGTCGTGCCAGAAAAGAGGATGATTAATCAAAATACCGGAAGAAATTCAGTGACCACAAATTCAGGACTCCACTCGGGAGGTGAGCGAGTTTGTCCTTTGTATTATGAAAGTCTCTCTTTGTTCCTTCTCTCTCAGGTGAGGTGGAGGGTTCGCCGTTTGCACTCGGAAAAGGCGGTGTAGACGCAGGTGTACTCCGGGTGACCCCAGCTTACTTAGGATCCCGCAGCTCCCCCGTCAGAAGAATACACCTCCGGGTTCGGAGATGGTCCTGAACACCACAACAGCCCCACACTGTGACACAGCACTGGGGAAACTGAACCCCCACAGTAAGAAACAGGACACTTCTAGAATCTCTTCCTGAAGGGACTTCACCAGCCTTCTAAAATCAGTAAAAAGCTGAACAAATTAAATTATTAAATATTCTTGGCTAGAGAAAGCCAAATAAACGTCCTAAGTTCTCATAATTTTCATATCTTTAATCACGTTTTATAACAAAAATTAACAGCTGGGAATGACCACATCCAGAATAATATCCAGAATACAGCTATAGAAAACTTGATATCTAGAATGTTCTAGAAATATCTTAGAGTTTAAATAAAATCAACATACAGTAATGAAGGTTACTAAACTAAATAAATTAATAAACTTCCAGAGTACAGCCCCCCAATTAAGTTGATATCTAGATGGAAAAATTTATTTTTAAAAAAAGTCATATCTACAATAAAAAGATGAAAATAATTAATGGAAAAACTTAAATAAATGCTATAGCTCTAATAAAATGTAGTTTTAGAATGAGTTTTTTAATACATTTAATATCCAGGAACGGTTTAAATAAAATTAACTTCGGTGTTTGTAACGTTCAATTAAGTTGATATCGTAGAATGGACATTTAATTTAAAAATAACGCGCGACTAGAATAGCCTTATGTTGTAATAAAATTAACATCCAGAATAAACTATGATGAAATTAATAAATTAAGCTATTTTCACAGGGTGCTCTAATAATCATATTGATTTCAGAATTGTAATTTTTATACAAAATTTACACAAGAAAATAGGTCTAAAACTTGCAAAAATCAAAAATCCCAAATGAAATTCTAATGACACTTAGTATTCACAATGAAAGCTTTTATTAAAATAATACCAAAAAATAAAGCTCTAATAAACTTAATATCCAGAATGAAGTTCAAATAAAATTAGTGAGTCCAAAGTTCAAACTTGTGAATCTAAAATGTTGATATCTAGATTGGGAAATTGAATAAAAAAGTAGTATCGTAGAATTACGTTGTGTGAATAGAATTTAACATCCAGAATAAAATTTATGAGAATTGATGAATGAATGAACATTTTGAATCAATGCTCCAATAAAATTGTATTTTTAATAATAATTTTTAATTAAAATTAACCATCCAGGATAAAAGTGAATGAGCATGAAGCTAGTGAATAAAAAAATTCTATAATACCACTTTATCTTTAATAAAATGAAGTTTTTAGAAACTAGTTTTTAATAACCCTTCATTACCCAGAATGTAGCTATCTAACTAAGAAATATATAACTAAGATTTCTTAATAATTTATTTGAATTAAGCTTTTAATTATAAAATCAATCCAGAATGTAGCCTCAATAAACTTAATATCAAGAAACAAATTTTTAATAAAATTAAACAGTGGTTTATAAAAGAATAAAATAAAATTAATATAAGGGGTTTTTTTGTGAAAAAAAAAAAAGTTTTTTTTTTTTTTTTTTTTTTGCATGTTTCCTCCCCGCCCCCCCCGCCCACCCCTTTCTCACCGGTATCTGGAAGGTCTGGATGGATTCTCCATCTTGGTCATAAGTGAATATGTTACGAGTAGTTTTACCATTCGCCGTTCTCATACGGTCATTCCCTGGAGCAAACAGGCACGATCGTTATGAAGTGACCAGAGACAGGTTTTAAAAGCGAGCTGTTGTATGTCAGTGTTTGTTTTTTGACTCACGTAAAACAGAGAAGTCCTTTGGAGACGCTGCTGATGTTTCCAGTGGGCGGAGAGGGCCCTTGGCACGTGCTCCATAGGTTGACGTGAGTAACTTGGACCCGGGTAGGACAGAGAGATCACCAGGAAGCCCTCAGAACCACGGAGAAAAAAAAAAAAGGCCCAGCACTTACCAGGATACAGCTCAGGGCTGAAACCACACAATACGCGAAATAGTAATCAAACACCAGTACTGCTACCCTACTAGCTCTAGCTAGCAAGACTTAATGCTAACCTAGATATGCATTCCAAACAGTCAAATTACACTCATCTGCAAAAGAACAGCTGCACCCAGAAGAGGTGTGGGAGTGCGGTGGGTGGTGTGGGAAGGAAGATAAAGGTGACCATGATCAATAACTGATTGATAAAATGTTAGACTGATATGATCCTCAATATTTATTGAGGGCTACACATACAGAAGCCGCTCTCGTATGGCGTCGGGCCGCCGTGCTTGCAACCAACACGCCCAGCGTCTCGGTATGGAGCTTGTAGAGGTTCCTAATGGAGTCCTGTGATAATCCATCCCATGGCAAGCTTGAACATCCTCACACAGTGCCTGCAGATGGTGCGGGGTAAGGGTGAGGTGGAGGGGACACCAGGCCTTCTGGACGTGTGACCACCACACCGTTCATCTTGTGTTGCTGACCACGGTGCTCCACACACGCGACTCGGCTTGGGCGTCTCCACCAAGACTAAAGCGGGACTCGTCACTGAAGATGACCCGCTGCCATTCTGAGTCACTCCATGACAGTCTGGTACGACACCACTGCAGTCTTTGGTGACGGTGACGTGGTGCAGCTACGTCACAGGTCTCACAATGTCAAACCTACCCACCACGTTTCGTTCCTGTTGGTACTCTGTGCAGCTGTTCTTTTGACCAGTGGTGACCTCTAGTGGTCAGGTTTCTTGAGTCAGTGTGAATACAGTGATGCAGAACTGTGTTTGTGGTGTGT
>JAMWET010005179.1:90000-98441 GCA_024036415.1 Prochilodus magdalenae | reverse complement strand
CCCTGTGAGGGATTCGCAGGCTATTTAGAAAACGGGACGCGTCACTGAAGATGACCCGCTGCCATTCTTCGTCACATCCATGACATTCTGGTAAGACACCACTGCAGTGTCTTTGGTTGACGGTGTACGGTGGTGTTAATGGACAGTCGTGTACGGTCTGTGTGCATGTAGTTCCTGCGTGGTGCAACGCCGTCTTGCCAATGGTGCTGCACTAAACAGGATGACTCAGGAGCATGTCTCATTATGTCCACCAGTCCATTCCTGTTGGTGGACTTTCGTCCTGTTGTTGCAGCGTGTTGGTGATGAGTGTATATGGCACTATCGCGTTTTGTGTTTTTAAATATCGTACATTGGTGTTCCCAATGGTGTAGATTTGTTTACTGTATGGTGTAGTAGTACGTGTTTTAGTTTAATGACATTTGTGTGTTATAGTTTTATGAAGTTGCATTGGTGCTGTACAGTTTTATATATGATTATTATCATTAGATCATTATTATTATTATTATGATTAGTTATTGATTATCTTTATCATTATTATCATTTATTATTATTATTATTATTATCATTATTTATTATTTAAATGGAGGTTTTTTTTTTGTGTCAGAGCAGAGCAGCTTGTATACATTGAGTTTTTAATTATTGCTACCTATAATATCCTCACACTATGTAGCGGCCACTTATCTGGGGTTTTGTTTGTGTTGCTTTTTTCAGGCCCACTGTTTTGTGGTAAATTATTAAATGTCAGACGTAAACACACGTCTCCCTGGAGACCATAAACAACAACACTGCTGTCCACACACACACACAACACAACCACACAGGGATAACACATCACCACACACACTACGTATGGCCTAGGAAATTTGCCTGTAATTCAGTGCTGGTAACGGATCAAACCCTGTCATGAAAGTGTTTTGTGTGTGTCTGTTGTGAGTGTTTTGTGTGGGTCTGGTGTGTGTGGTGTTGTGTGGTTTGTGTGTGTGCCACCAGCGATATGTCTCCCTGACATGCATTACATCATTAAATGAACTGCAAGAAGCCTGAATCTGATCATATTCACCAATAACAATACTATACCAAATTCCAATAAACCCCAAATGTAAAATCTTCACGTCCATCAGAGAGATCGAGAGAGGAGAGAGAGAGGAAGAGAGAAAGAACGACGAGAGAGAGGAGAGTAGAGAGGAAAGAGAGAGAGAAGCAGAGAGAGAGTCGAGCAAAGAGACTAGCTGAGCTCTGATAGAGAGAGAGAGAAAGCAGAGGAGAGAGAGAGAGAGATCTAGAGGAGCTCATGAGAGACTATGATCGAGGAAGAGCAGGATGAGAGCGGAGAGAGAGAGAGAGACGAGAATATGCAGAGAGAGATCGCTAAGCAGAGAGAAGCGAGAGGACGATACTAACGGCTCGTCATGTGTGTGGTAGTTCGACTGGCTGCTCCACCCCTCGTTGGGGAGCGTAGGGGTAGCGTTGAGTGTTCTGGCTATGTAACCTCGGCCTTAGACAAGTATTATACTTATGCAGTCTTTCTTCTGACGAGACGCTGAACTCATGAATATTCTGCTCATTAGACCTTTGGTTTGTCCTTGCTGCCAACCACACACACACGCACACCACACCCCACAGACCACAGACACACGACCCGACACCGGCCCCACAGCACACCGCCCACGCCACTTCACCCACGACACCACTCCACCCTCACCACACACACACACACCAGAGGACCGACCACTCACTCGACTCCTGGGCAGCAGATCATGTTCAGTATTCAAGCAGTCCTGAGCCTCCCAGACAGATCAGAGCCTTCACGCTCGACAACCACTTCAGCATGAGCTGCCGTGTTCATCTTCACAACAGACAGATAATGTTCAGGATCCCGTTCCTAGGTCTGTCCTAATTCATCCGACTTCATTTTAATGGTTGTCCTAATATCATTCTCTTCATACTGGTATCTTGCATTTTTACTCAGCTGTTCTAATTCCTTCTATTTCATAACATGGTTCTTCAGTTTACGGGTGTGCTCCTATTCATTTCTATTCATACCTGGTTCTTCATTACAGGTTGTCTAATTTCATTCTATTCATACTGGTTCTCGTTCACGTTTCCTTGTGTCTTCATTTCATTCGATATTACTACGATGGGTGCTTAACAGTGCACCGTTCTCTATCCCTCCTATTTCCACTACGACTGGTTCCTTCAGTTACATGGTTGTCCTAATCGCATCCTATTCCCTCACTGGTTCTTCAGTTCGCAGTTTGTCTCCAGTTGTTCATTGTATTCATACCTGGTATCGTTCAGTACAGGTTGTCTAATTCATTCTATTCATACTGGTTCTTCAGGTTACAGGTGTCTCATCATTTCAATTGTATTCCCTTGGGACCTGGTTCTTCTTCAGTTACAGAGTGTCCTTTTCATACTGGTTTCTCTCCGTTAATCAGGTTATCTACATTCATACCCATTCCATACCTGGATTTCTTCAGTTACAGGTTTCTCCAATTCAATCACTATTCATCTCTGGTTTTCTATCAGTTACCCCGTGTTGTCTCATTTCATCGGTATTCATAAGTGTTATCTTCCTATTACAGCTGTTCTAATTCAATGCCTATTCCCCCCCCCCATTACTGGTTTTTTCACCTTTACAGGTTGTCTAATTCATCCTTTTCATAACTGGTTCCTTCAGTTAACGAGTTGTCTAATTCATCCTATTCATAAATGGTGAGTTCTCTTCATGCACGAAGGTGTGCTCTTTCATTCGCTATTCCATACTGGTTCTTCAGTTACAGATGTCTAATTCCATCCTCATTCATACTGTTTTCTTTTAGTTATACACGCTGTCGAATTCATACCTATTCATACTCTGGTTCTTCCGTTTACAGGTGTCCCCTATTCTTCTATGTCAATACTACGTTGTTCTTTGAACAGTTACAGGTGTCTAATTCATCCTATTCATACTGGTTCTTCAGTTACAGGTGTCTAATTCATCCTATTCATACTGGTTCTTCAGTTGCAGGTGTGTGATTCCTGCAGTTCATACTGGTTGTTCGGTTACAGGTGTCTAATTCATTCTATTCATACTGGTTCTTCAGTTACAGCTGTCTAATGCATCCTATTCATACTGGTTCTTCAGTTACAGGTGTCTAATTCATCCTATTCATACTGGTTCTTCAGTTACAGGTGTCTAATTCATCCTATTCATACTGGTTCTTCAGTTGCAGGTGTGTGATTCCTGCAGTTCATACTGGTTGTTCGGTTACAGGTGTCTAATTCATTCTATTCATACTGGTTCTTCAGTTACAGGTGTCTAATTCATCCTATTCATACTGGTTCTTCAGTTACAGGTGTCTAATTCATTCTATTCATACTGGTTCTTCAGTTACAGGTGTCTAATTCATTCTATTCATACTGGTTCTTCAGTTACAGGTGTCCTAATCCATCCTATTCATACTGTTTCTTCGTACGTTTACAGGTGTCTAATCCATCCTATTCATACTGGTTCTTCTTCAGTTTACAGGGTGTCTAATTCATTGTATTCATGTACTGGTTTTCTTCAGTTACAGGTGTCCTAAATTTCATTCTATTCATACTGGTTCTCTTCGTTACAGGTGTCTAATTCATTGTATTCATACTGGTTCTTCAGTTAGCAGGTGTCTTATTCATACTGGTTCTTTCTTTTCCCTTATAGGTGTCTAATAAATTCATCCGCATCCCATCCATACTGGTTCTTCAGTTACAGGTGTCTAATTCATCCTATTCATACTGGTTCTTCAGTTACAGGTGTCTAATTCATCCTATTCATACTGGTTCTTCAGTTACAGCTGTCTAATTCATCCTATTCATACTGGTTCTTCAGTTACAGGTGTCTAATTCATCCTATTCATACTGGTTCTTCAGTTACAGGTGTCTAATTCATCCTATTCATACTGGTTCTTCATGCACAGGTGTCTAATTCATCCTATTCATACTGGTTCTTCAGTTACAGGTGTCTAATCCATCCTATTCATACTGGTTCTTTAGTTACAGCTGTCTAATTCATCCTATTCATACTGGTTCTTCAGTTACAGGTGTCTAATTCATTCTATTCATACTGGTTCTTCAGTTACAGGTGTCTAATTCATCCTATTCATACTGGTTCTTCAGTTACAGCTGTCTAATGCATCCTATTCATACTGGTTCTTCAGTTACAGGTGTCTAATTCATCCTATTCATACTGGTTCTTCAGTTACAGGTGTCTAATTCATCCTATTCATACTGGTTCTTCAGTTGCAGGTGTGTGATTCCTGCAGTTCATACTGGTTGTTCGGTTACAGGTGTGTGATTCATACTTGTTAATGAAGGCAGTGATAACCGTGGAGCCGGGAAGGCTAGCGGAGAGCTGTCCTGGTGAAGCCGGGGGGCCGATGGAGTATTTTTACATATTAGATTGTTTTCTCCGGTCGGCTGACGTATGGAAATGGTGTTTGTGGATAACAGGGTGACGGGATGATGAACGAGGTGCCACAATCGATCGGGTGTGTAATTACACTTCATCACCCTGATCCTCCTCCTCCTCCTCCACCTCCTCCTCCTCCCAATACACACTGCAGTCTCATACCTCTCGGTGTTAGCGCAGGTCTAATGGTAAATATTTAAAGTTCCGCAAATAATAACTAATCCAATAGAAATGAAATGGAACACCACATTGAGAAGAACCTTAACAAACAAACATACCGAGTCACAGGTGTGTTCTAATCCATACAGCATTTAAATGGTATTCATTATGTAACTAATGTGTAATTAACATTGTATTAATGCAACATATAGCAGTAAACCTCCATTTCTGTGTTATAAAGGTTAATAACTGTATAATAAGCCTATAGTTTAGTGTCTAATAATAAAAGTTTTGTGCTGAAATAAACAAATAAATAAATATAATAAACAATTATATGAATAATTGATCAATAGGTCATATACAATCACCCAAAAGAATGAATGAAAAGACAAAATATTTATATTTAAAATAGAACAAAAGATTATATAAATATTTGAATAAATAGGATGCAAATTGTAATTGCATAACTAATTAACAACATAATACATGCAATAAAACTCCACTATCCGAATCATAATGGTTAATAACTGTATAATAAGCCTATCGTTTATGTTAATTATCCTCAAATAAAAATATCAGCTTATTACAAAATCGAAACGTCTGTTTAACTTCTAATAATTTTATAGTTAAAATAATTTAAATTAACAGGGAATAAGTATATACCATACGCTCACCTGTGACTGAAACACGCCTACTAGCATGTGAAGGTTCTGGATGTAGCCACACCAATGTTCAGACACTCTTACATCAAAGAACTGGTCAGGTGGTCCAGATGTGGTGGAGGCCTTCCCTGGCACAGTTCCGAGGAGAATTCCCTGTAGACTGGGATTTTATCCACTGCTGGTAGACCTGTATGACCGTACGCTTCCACACACCTGCAGATTCAGCTACTTCCTTCACACTTTGGTCTTTGGCCACGCCCACATGCAGTCCCTCCTTTTAGCCAATCATTAACATCTGCTCTGGAGCCATTTTCCACACATGGAGCGAGACATTCCCTGCACTGTAGCACCTCTTCCCAATCTATGGATCCCGTCCCTCACACCCCACAGGGATTTATAGCCCCGTCATCCTCGTGCAGCGCCACCTGCAGGAGCCTAGTACCTACTGAGGTACTACCACCTTAAACACGCAATGAGCTACATGACTGATTTAAAGGAGCATAGAACCGCTCCATAGAATGAATGACAAAAATGAACGGATGATATAGAAAGGTAAACAAATGAAGCCGGTATTCTGTGATGGTGTGATCAGGACGATTAGAATAACACAGATTAAGAGGAACAGGCCACAGACGAGGCAGAGCCAGCAGGAGAGCCGCCGCTGAAACATCAGACGGCCGTCCGGCTCGAATATGTGCTGATGCAGAGAGATACTTCAGAAGAGAGAGAGAGAGAGAGAGAGAGAGAGAGAGAGAGAGAGAGAGAGAGAGGGAGAGAGAGAGAGAGAGAGAGAGAGAGAGAGGGAGAGAGAGAGAGAGAGGGAGAGAGAGAGAGAGGGGGAGAGAGAGAGGGAGAGAGAGAGAGAGAGAGAGAGAGAGGGAGAGAGAGAGGGAGAGAGAGGGAGAGAGAGGGAGAGAGATGCAGCCTCCATCCATCCAATGACTTATTCACGAGAAAGAGGAGGAGGGAGAAAAGCTCGAAATTAGCACAAATAGATTATCTGTCGTCCAGTTCCCTGGACACATGGGGCAGGGGGAGGAGGAGGGGCAGATAGACGGAGCAGTGGAGAGAGGACGGAGGGAAGGAAGGGAGGGAGGAAGGAAGAACGAAGGAGGAAGGAAGGCTACAATTAAGTGATCAGTCATCTTATCACACGGCCGAGAGGGAGGAGAGCGGGCCACAGCCGAGGTGTTAAAGCCAGCCAGTAGCACTGAAACCACACACACACATACACACACACACACACATCTACACACCTACACACACATACATCTACACACCTCACACACATACATACACACACACACACACACACATCTACACACCTACACACACACACATCTACACACCTCACACACATACATACACACACACACACACACATCTACACACCTACACACACATACATCTACACACCTCACACACATACATACACACACACACACACACACACACCTACACACCTACACACACACACATCTACACACCTCACACACATACATACACACACACACACACACATCTACACACCTACATACACACACACACACATCTACACACCTCACACACATACATACACACACACCTACACACACACACATCTACACACCTACACACACATACATACACACACACACATACACACACACACACATCTACACACACATACATACACACACAAACACTCACACATACACACATACACATCTACACACATACACACACATACACACACACATACACACTCCCACACACACAGATACATACTCACACACACACACACACACACACACACACACACACACACACTCCCACACACACATCTACACACACACTATACACACACACTCACACACACACACCTACACACACACACACACACATACACACACACATCTACACACACACACACACACACACACATCTACACACCTACACACACACACACATCTACACACACACACACACACACAGACACACATACATACATCGTCAGACGGCTGCACCACGCAGGACTACATGCACCCAGACCGTTACCACGACTGTCCTTAACACCACGTCACCGTCACCAAAGACTGCAGTGGTGTCGTACCAGACTGTCATGGAGTGACTCAGAACGGCAGCGGGTCGAGTTAGTCTTGGGGGAGACTTGGTGTGAGGTGTTTTACCCTGCTGGAGTTCAGGATATAAAACTCATAACAGGAAGAGAACACACCTGTAACACCTTAAATACAATCTGCCACTGAGCTGCCCTCAGAAGTCCATCAAACCTCAGCACGAGGCCATTAGCGCTCTGATTGGGAGGAGTCCCCTGTGTGGTATCAGTTCAGATCAGTTCCCTCTCTCCCTCTCTCTTTCTCTCTCCCTCTCTCTCTCTCCCTCTCTCCCTCTCTCCCTCTCTCTCTCTCTCTCTCCCTCTCTCTCTCTCTCTCTCTCTCTCTCTCTCTCTCCCTCTCGGAGTGCAGTGCACTGTGGCCTGGCCTGAGGCTAGTCAGAGACTTCACTTCACTCTAATAGTGCAGAGCTGCCTGTCTGGCCTGCTGGACCAGCTGCTGCTTCAGAGATACTCATACGGAATGAGGGACAGCACAGAGAGAGAGAGAGAGAGAGAGAGAGAGAGGAAGGGAGAGTGGGAGAGAGAGTGAAAGAAAGGGAATAGGAGAAAGAAAGAAAACTAGAGAGAGAGAGATATAGAGAGAGAGAGAGAAGAAAATAGAAAGAGAGAGAGAGATAGAGGGGATGATAGAAAAACAGTTGTGACACACGGATGAATTTCCATTGTACCTGCTGTCTCTTTTACTCCCTCTTTTCCCCCTTTCTTTCTTTCTTTCTTTCTTTCTCCTTCTTTTCTTTCTTCTGATTATCTCCTTTCTTTCTTTCTTTCTTTTCTTCCCCCTTTTCTCTTTCTTCAAATCGCTCTTAATCTATCTTTCTTGTCCTATTTCTCTCTTCCTTTTTTCTTTCTTTCTTTTCCTTTACTTGCCCTCTGTCTTTTTCTCCCACCCTTTTTCTATTATTTGCTTGCTGTCAGGAATTTTCTCTTCCGTCCTCCTCTCTTTCTTTCCACTGTGTCTCTTTCTTTGTGTGTCTCTATTTCCCTGTCCTACCTTTCTCTTCCTTTTCTTTCTTTGCCCTTCTGCCACTACCCCCTGCAAACCCCCCGGAGTTCAGGCATGGATCATGTTCATTTC
>JAMWET010005179.1:72500-87500 GCA_024036415.1 Prochilodus magdalenae | reverse complement strand
ATAATAACAAAACGATAATAATAATAATAATAATAATAATAATAATAATAATAATAATAACAAAACAATAATAATAATAATAATAATAATAATAATAACAATAATAATAATAATAATAATAATAATAATAATAATAATAATAATAGTAGCAATAAAAACAACAATAATCATTATAATTGTTGTTATTATTTGTTAGGTTATATTTTTTAGAGCTATAATTGATTGCTGAATCAATTACATTCATTTATATTTGTTCCATTATTTTTATTTTATTTTACATATATATAATCAAATATCATAAAATAAAATAATTAATTAAAAATGAAAATGAATTGATTTAAAATAATTTAAAATGAAGAAACAATTTCAAGTGGTACAAATCTAATAATAATAATAATAATAATAGAAGGAATGGGTCTTCAGATTGATGGAAAGTTTGATGTATATGGTTTTATATAGCACCAAATTACATACTTATGTGACATCACGATGGCAGAACCCTTTATGCTGTCATATAGAACCATTTTCATCAAGCTAAAGAACCATTTGACCATGTAGACAACGATAGATAGATAGATAGATAGATAGATACTGTATAGATAGATAGATAGATAGATAGATAGATAGATACTGTATAGATAGATAGATAGATAGATAGATAGATAGATAGATAGATAGATAGATAGATACTGTATAGATAGATAGATAGATATATAAATATAAATATAAATAATAATAATAATAATGAGACAAAGGAAATATTATGAATAATAATTAGTAAACAATTTTTTACAACCTAAAAAGTAATTATATGAAGTATTAAAGTAAAATCTGAAGAACCGTTTCACCGTGCAGAGAACCGATTAAGCTCGAGTTATTTTTCTATGCATATATAACCAATTAGATAGAAATAAAATCATCTATTTCATTAAGAACCCCTGAGGAGCCATCTTTTTCAGGTGTACATGAATGGTACTATAGTGGTTACCCCCGCTGCCCATCATGTGGAAGAGCAGGGTTCAGTAAGAGCCTGTGTAGAAGGAGAACGAGGAGCAGGGCTGATATGACTCAGAGTGTTTCCTTTAGTGCTCTACTCAACACAGAATCCACTTCAAAGCCTGGGATTTGTTTTTAAAGCTGCTGATGAACTAAATCTTACGTCAGATGGTCTAACTCAACAGGTTGTAGCAGATCTGCTCCCAATCTGTGGAGCTCCCTCCCCAAAACGACATACGGCAAACATCCTGAGGGGACCATCCCAATCTCTCCGAAGCACCGATCTTTACAGCACCATGAGTAAAGCGATGAGCGCAGTGCCGAAGTGCTCCGCCTTCACACCATACGAACATCCCAGTCTTAATCCATAGGGTCTAATATGATGCTCCACCCGTTACTATAACAGCCTTAACTCTCCTGGGAAGGCTTTCCACAGGGTTAGGAATGTGGTTATGGGAATTTCAGATCATTCTTCCAGAAGCTCGTTTGTGAGGTCAGACACTGATGTTGGACGAGAAGGCCTGGCTCTCAGTCTCCACTCTAATCCATCCCAAAGGTGTTCTATCGGGTGGAGGTCAGGACTCTGTGCAGGCCAGTCCAGTTCCTCCACACCAGACTCGCTCCTCCATGTCTTTATGGAGCTTGCTCTGTGCACTGGTGTGCGGTCATGTTGGAACAGGAAGGGGCCGTCCCCAAACTGTCCCCACAAAGTTGGAAGCATGGAATGGTCCAGAGTCTCTTGGTCTGCTGAAGCATTAAGAGTTCCTCTCACTGGATCTAAGGGGCGGAGCCTAACTCCTGAACACCACCCCCACACCGTAATCCCCCCTCCACCAAACTATACACTCGGCACAGTGCAGTGTAAAGGGGCAGGTACCGTTCTTGGACAAGTACCGGACTCGTCCATCGGATTGCCAGTCCAGGGGCGGAGCTTCACACCACTGCGTTCCACGCTCTGCACTGCGCTTGGTGATGTAAGGCTGGGATGCAGCTGCTCGCCATGGAAACCCATTCCATGAAGCTCTACACACTGTTCCTGAGCTGATCTGAAGGACACATGAAGTTTGGAGGTCTGTAGTGATGGACTCTGTAGAAAGTTGGTGACCTCTGTGACCTATGACCCTCAGCATCCGCTGACCCCGCTCTGTCACTGTACATGATCTACCACTTCGTGTCTGAGCTGCTGTCGTTCCCAATCACTCCCTCTGTGTTCTAATCCCACTAACAGTGGACTGTGGAATATTTAGTAGGAGGGAATTTCACCACTGGACTTGTAGCACAGGTGGCATCCTCTCACGGTACCACGCTGGAGTTCACTGAGCTCCTGAGAGCGACCCATTCTCTCACTAACGCCTGT
This sequence comes from Prochilodus magdalenae, assembly GCA_024036415.1. Lineage (NCBI taxonomy): Eukaryota > Metazoa > Chordata > Actinopteri > Characiformes > Prochilodontidae > Prochilodus > Prochilodus magdalenae. The sequence goes on along the minus strand of JAMWET010005179.1, from coordinate 85,147 downwards.
AGGAGCAGTCTGCATGTCCAGGTGCCTGGATTTATACACCTGTGGCCATGGGAGAGATTGGAACACCTGAGTTCAGTGATTTGTCCGCAATGTTCCTAAACCAGAGCTCCAAACCTCCGCTGGCATTACCGGCGGCACAAACACTGGGAGCATCACAGCCTGGGTTGCCAAGGCTGAGCAGATGCATGCCAGCCTTACATCACCAGGCACAATGCCGAGCATTGGATGGAGTGGTGTAAAGCACTGCCACTGGACTCTGGAGCAGCGGAAGCTTATTCCGTGGAGTGACCAATCAGGCTTGTCTATCTGGTGGTCTGATGGAGGAATCTGGGTTCGGAGAACGCCAGGAGAACATTACGTGCCTGACTCCAAGGGGAATCCTAATGCTTCAGCAAACCAAGACATTCTGGACTGGACTGTGTGCTTCCAACTGTGTGGCAACAGTCTGGAGAAGAACGTTCCCTGTTCCAGCAGGACTGTGTCCCAGCACACAGCCAGCTCCATAAAGGCTGGCCTGGTGGTGCTGGTGTAGAGGAACCTGACTGGACCTCACCAAGCCCTGACCCCAGTCCCATCCAGCACCTTTGGGATGAGCTATAAGGGAGGGTGCAAGCCAGGCTCATTTGTCCAACCCAGGTGTCTGACGTGACAAGTGCATTCCTGGATGAATAGAAGGAGCTGAAATTCCTACAGATATGCCCCGGAATGCTGCAGAAAGCTTCCCACCGTGCCTCCAACTTGGGATGGTAGTATGAGGGAAGACTGACTGAGGGAGGGGGAAGGAAGTCTAAGGACTGGAGTTCTGGATAGTGTCTGTAGCCAGAAGGCTGTAACCCCCCTTGTGACTGTGGTAGGACTGAGGAACAGCGAGGAGAACAGGGTGGAGGTAGGGATTGAGGGTATGGATGGGTATTGAATTTCATGGGTATTGATGGGTATTGAATTTCCCCCCTTGAATTTCCCTCTGGGATCAATAAAGTATCTATCTATCTATCTACATATATATAGGCTGCTAGAATAAATGGAGGAGGGGTTTCAGGCACGTACCTCCCCCAAACTCCAAATTATTGTCACATGCTGTTATTGAAGATCAGACACAGCCAGAGGCACCAATTGCCACGAGGCAAGGCCGGCGACTGGCCCCAGGCCAGTGGGGGCCCCCAAGCATATATTGATATACGTTTTAATGTAACAGGAAATAAATAAATAACCGTGATGTGGACTTTTGAACTTTGGTTTGGTTTTAGATTATTTAGAATATAATGGTGTTGAGTGCTGACTGGAGGATGGCCCTGTGAATATTGGCCTAGGGGTCCAACAGATTGTAGAACAGCCCCTGGATACAGGACTTCAAAGGCATAGCCTCCTATTTTTTAAAAAAGCAGTTTATATTTTCTTGTTTTTTAAATATTACTATTATTTGGAAATTTCCGAGCAATTATTAAATTTAGTTTGACTAATTTTATTTTTATTAGTAGTATATTATTTCTAAATTGATATAAATTTAAATTTTATTATTTAATCTCATATTATTTTTAATATATTTTTTAATGTATATATTTTTATTAATATTTGTATTATTTTTTCCGATTTTGTTATTGTTATTGTTATTATAAGTATTTAAACTTGTGCGGCACAGTACACAGTGTCAGATCAACAAACACTTTCTGAACACACTGTAAACGTGACTATGTACTACAGACTCCCTCTGTTACAATCTACCGCATATGGTCATATCACCACCTCCACCAACCACCCCAAGGAGGCCCTCTCCAAACCCCAGCAGTACACAGTCACACGCAGCATACACAGCGAGTTCAGAAGCGGAACCTAGGAGCGCAGCCTAATGAGGACGTTGACTTTTTAAAGTTGGAGCGCTGTGATTTTCCTCTCCCGGTGGGTTCGGTGCAGTCTAATTGCCCTTTTAGTGCTAAACTCTTAAGTGCACCGCATGGGAGCCGCTGTTAGCAGCCTAATACCATTAACCTACACAGGGCCTCCACAACAACTGTCCTCTGTGCATTCGTCTGCCAGAAACACAACATCCACGCCTCTTTCACACCACCATCTACACAGCAGTCCTGCCAGAGACCCCATGCAACGTGATGTAACAAGCCCGGCTGGGAGGAGAGCACGATATCTACACTCAGCATGAAAGGGACGTGCAGACGTCTGCGTACCCGGTCTAAATCGCTCTGTTACTGTGAATAGCTATGCTGTAAAAGATGACCTGGTTTCCAAACGGCGTGGAGTTACAGATGAGACATTCCTTCAATGTTTTAAGGAAGATTCCGTTTTTCATTTCCATCTTTTACAGTTTCGTAATAGCAAAGACAGCCTGAAGCAAAAGCTCAGACGCCGCATGGTCGGTCCGCAGTAACCCCCCCTGTAGCACGTACTCGGACTGTAGACGCTTTGTGTAGCAGCGGAGAGTGCTTCAGTTCTGATGTTTGTCCACTGTCCCTCATAAAGGCTCCTGGTTCTGTGGGATTCCTGGCCCGTCTTGTGTGCACTCCGGTCCATCCACAGATTTCCAATGATGTTTAAGTCGGGCAAATTTGACCAACACCACCAACAGTGCCAGTGCTGGTGTCCGTGCTGGTTCCCAGGCTCTACTGAACCCGTAAAAACCGACCCCCCTTTCCACTGGATTGAAAACGGAGGGATTATGTATGTGGAGGTGGGCGCTCCTAGTCTGGAAGCTGAAGTCGGCGGACAGTGGATAAAGCCAACATGGTGGAACATGTTCTTCAAGTGCAGACTGTACTTCCTGCTGTGAGAGCGTATATATCTCACCATATCACGTCACGCCCCTTTGCTGCTTGCCTCATCACTCCCACGGTTCCAGAACAGAGCGTTAATGGTGCTGGAGTGGTGCCGATTTTTCCGGCTGTGAAAGATAGTTTGGAAAAACGCAGAACGGTTTGAGATTTTGGCACGGGCACCGTGTGGGTGGAAAGGGGCTTTGTGAGGACCACAGCTAGACCTCCAGCTCACTACTCTTCAGGTGGATTTGAGTTGGTGTTTAGGGTCATTATCCTCCTCTCACTTTCACCTTTTTTACAGATGCTGTGATATTTGCTTCCAGAATTCCAGTTGCCATTTAACTGAATCTGTTCATCCCTCTACCAGTGAGGTTTCTTGTGCCACTGGAGGCAGCCCAAGCCAGGCTTGATGTATCCACCTCCTTTTTTTCTTGTCATGAAATTCTGTCCCCTTTTTTCTCCAGTCATCTCTTTACTCACATGCAGCCAGGCTGGTTTAGATGTTCCTCTGCAGACTCTTGATGCTGAGTTTAGTGGTGAGGATGCAGGAGAGTTTCTGTTGACTCTTCTATGAAGGTCATATTTGGCCTGGTGTCTCCGTGGAGTGCATCAGTGCATCACCGCTCCAGAGCTCCACTAGATCTCTAACAGGAAATGATGATTTTAATTTGTCGTTCTAGTAATTCTACATGACGTTCGACTTGACCGGCACCATTCCAGTTAGCTAACTGCCATTTCTGAAGAACATTAGGAACTGAGGAACCGGAAATGAGGAATCTTCTTACAGCTTCTCCTGCTTTGTGGACATCAGTTACTGTAATGGTCAGAATGCAGGGCTCATGGTGGATTGATGGGACGAGGGTTGAGGTACTCCTACCCAACCGACAGATACCATTTCACATACACTTTCTCCCATCTCTCATTCCTCCCATAGAGTCCCATTCATCACCCACATTCAAACCCCACTGTATCCTTTAACCTACATTCACCAAACTGCACGTACTCACTCAGGGCAGATCCCCAAACTCTAATGCACGGACATACTGACCCACATTCCTCTATGTGTCATTTATTCATCCCCCATTCCTCCCATTGACTCCCATTCATTTTGGTACCCTGTAGCCAGAAGCTTGAGTTACTCAATAACTCCTCTTGTTTACAAAGCTGAATAAAATGTTTCATCTTTATCTTTCTCAGTTCATCTTCTTCTCCTTCACTATTCACTCTAACAGAAATCTTAATAGGTATGCCCAAACACTTTGCATGCCCATGTATGCCCTGTTGGTCTCCGTAATGTTTACCCATGCCTCTATTCTCCACTCTCCTTCCTGTTTTGGTTCATTTCTAGACCTTCAGCCATTAAGCTACCGCAGGAAGTCAAAGTACTTGTGAGTTATATAGGCCCTTTTCCATCCGCACTGTGCAGGATGTGTCAGTAAACCCTGTCAGACCTGTTTCATTCGAGCCACGCTCTCAAAAAATTGCTGTCAGGAAACACAGAGAAGCTCCAAAGCATCGTATTAGAGCTTCTCCTCCAGACAACGGGCTAAAATCACAGCAAGCGGAGCGGCATTAAGGTCTACATCCCCACTTAGTCAACACCTGCTCACGCTCAGCACGCTGAAGCCGAGTGTAGTACACATGACAGGGTTAATTAGAAAGTGATCTGCGTTATTTGACAGGGCAGGTGTCAAAACACAGATCTGCGCAGATTTAGGTCATACGAACACTCAGTGCAGGATTTAACAGGACGCAGATTTCCCGAGACAGGCTTCGCTTAATGTTTCATAGAACAGACTGGGGCTGTGCTTTTCAGATGCATGGTAGGAAGTGTGGCCTAGGTGTGGCGCTACAGGTGTGGCTAACAGTTTCAATGTGCAGATGCGGCTCTGTTTATTAGTTGGGTCTGAGAGAGAAGTGACATGGAAATCTGAAAAAGAAGAAGAGGGCAAGAAAGAGGGGGATGAAGAAGAGGAGGGGGAAAATAAGGGAAAGAAGGAAGAAGAAACACAAGAGCATAAAAATAAGGGATGAGGGTAAAAAGAAGAAGATGAAAAGATGAAGAGGATAAAAAGAGAATGAGATCAGGAAAGAAGAAAACTAGGAAGGAGAAGAAGGAGATCATTGTGAGGAATATCAAGAAAAGGAAGAGAGGAAAGAAAGAAAAAGAGGGGAAGGACAAGGAGAAGGAAGAAGAAGATCAAGAAAAGCAGGAAAAACGAGGAATATGAGAAGAAGAAGAAGAAGATGACTGATGATGATGATGACAGTGTTGGTCCTGGACAGAAAGAGAACCTCAGGAAGCGAAGGAGTTCATCTGAACTGATCCAAACTCCTCCTTTTTCACCCATGAGCTTTTACTCCACACACAATCCACACCGAGACACAACAAGACTCGGTGGAAAGACATATCTGAGATATCTTTCCTGAGTGATCTCACATCTCCTGCTGAGGTTTAGTAGAGAGGTCAGTAAAGTCACACTGTGCTCAGATTCATACATGACGATGTTTAACAGGAACTGTTTCAAGAGCTTCTCAGTTTTGGTGCGTTCACTGGTCTCAAGCCATTTCTTCTGCTGACCTTCAGAAGGAACACCATGAAGTCACCAAAGATCTACAACTGAGATGATACCGCAGCTAAACCAGCAGACGTGGGTTAGTAGGAACTTTCCGGAGAGGGATCCTCCTGTTGGCCAAAACCATGTTTTTGATGGGAACGGGTTGAGATCTAGTTCTTCCCAGGTTCTTCCTGCATGCTTTCTGCATAATCTAAACATAATGCAATGAGTTTGGCTTCATTTATGGTCTGTTGTCACATGATCCCATTGGTCGGTGCATGCATGTCTCCAAAAGGTAAACTTATAAACTCATATAGACCCTTTCATCGCCTGTGCAGAGAAATACCCAACTCCCCCACCAAACTGGAGGCCAGTAAAATCAATATTCCCCCTGCAGGTTTAGGAGCTTCAGTTATTGGGACTAACGAAACATACATGCTGTAACTTGCCGTACGCTCGTCCCTGTAACTTGAGAACAATACCTCAACAGTGCAATTACAATTTAGGAACCTCAGGGCTCAGAGACAGACTTTATCCTACCTCGGTTCCAGACCGTGTCTGAGCCTTCAGTCTGTGATGACTTTTAACACAGAACATGTTAATGAGCATCTCTGAACTCTCAGAGGACAGTTATAGACTGGTCATATACTTAAGATCATGCAGTACACTACTTTCTGAACCAGAGATCTGCTGTTTGGCACTAGGGGTGGGCATAGAGGCCTCCACACAGTATCACCTGCCATCACATGTCTACCATACCATATGGAAACAAAAGTGGTACTATAGAACCCCAACAGGGGGAGCCGATAAACTCTAGGTTCAGGTTCCTTTCTACACTCAACTGGTATAAACTGAATGTTCAGGATCTCTGATGATGCTCGCTGTTAGTTACTACCTCCTCTCAGACTGACTGTTCACCAGCTCTAAGATCTGAGCATTAGCCAAGCTAACAGACTGTTAGCATCTGAATCTCTGTGTAAGGCATGGCAGTAGTAGGTGGTCAAGGACTTTGTGTATACAGAGCAGTCTCCACAAAGATGGAGCGCAAGGGAGTCGCAGTACTACTACCAGTAGTACAACTACTCCCTGTCCTCATCAAAATAAGTCTTCAATACCCAAAAGTTCTTCTAGGTATTAGCACTGGCCCTGGTTCTAGCAAGGTTTAAGCTCAAGGGAAGTTTGGACCAGCTGGGATACATACTCTGACTTAGCACTTTGGTAAGGTTCTCCGGATGAGAGCGTCCGCCAAATGCCATGGATGTGAATGTAAATATGGGCTTCTATAATGATTAGTGTCTGACACACTTAATCATGAACACAGCAGCGCTACACTGATACACTAACAACAGACCTGTGTGCCAGTTTGTCTAGAACAGATGGCACAGAGTAGGAACGCCTTTTTCTTCAACCCAGCCTTTTCCAAAGCTTGCCCAGCCGAATTGAATTCTGGGTTGACAGTGTGGAAACGTCAGTTTTTTTTTATGTACCCCCAACATCATGGTCCCCCAGTGTTTGCAGATAAGACCCTACAAGAATATGCTACCATCTGTGTGATGATGAGTCTCAACTGGACTTCCACAACCAACAAGAATAGAATTCAATAGAAATACAGCAGAGATATCAAAGATCAAACGAGGTCTACACCACCACAACCACCAAGCACACCCAAGATCGGTGTAACGAATATGCCTAATGTTCTCATTATGAGAGCACCGTAAAAATACTCAACCAGTCCCTACACATCTGTATGTACACTCGTCATCAACAAAATAGCTGCACCCAGAAGGAATCAACCGACAGGAGGAAAACTCGGTCAGTAGGTTTGACATCATTAGACATGCGAACCATTCAAGCTTCACACGGCCGCTCATGTGATGTAAACAAGGATGGGTCTTATCTCTGTACCTGACTGACCCAACACCCAGCGAACAGTGGTGTCCTCCATGAGTCATCCTGTTAGTGCAGCACCATTGGCAGACGGCTGCACCACGCAGGACTACATGCACACAGACCGTTACCACGACTGTCCTTAACACCACGTCACCGTCACCAAAGACTGCAGTGGTGTCGTACCAGACTGTCATGGAGTGACTCAGAATGGCAGCGGGTCATCTTCAGTGACGAGTCCCGCTTTAGTCTTGGTGGAGACGCCCAACGAATCCGTGTGTGGAGGCACCATGGTCAAGATGACTGATTTGTTATCACACATCACATGTCCAAAAACAATAGGTGTCACTTCACCTCCACCCCTACCGCACCATCTGCAGGAACTGTGTGAGGATATTCAAGCTGCTTGGGATGGATTATCACAGGACTCCATTAGGAACCTCCACACTTCCTTCTGGGTGCAGCTATTCTTTTGATGATGAGTGTATTTCAGGTGTCTTGATCAGATCAAAATCATTCAGGCCCGAAACAAAACATTTAGGCATCTAAGTCACATTGCAACTTTCCAAAAGAGCAGCCACATCTTACCTGCCATGCACCTTGATGTCGGAGATGGCGTAGAAGTATCTGCTGAGGTTGCCCTCGTCCACCATGGTGGCGCCGGTGGCTGGTCTGAGGAGGCGGATCCGCAGGTCTGTGATGGTGAAGAAGTCCCTCAGGTTTTTGGTGGTGTCCAGCTGGCCGTAAAGGGAGGCCATGTTGTGAAGCCTTGGGCCGGCGAAGAGCGCGAAGCGGTCTTTAATCTCGAAGCGGACGGTCTTGTCGTACTTCCAGACGTAGCCGCGGGAGTATTCCTCGGTGCAGATGATGTCCAGCAGTGTAGACTGTGACAGGTCCTGTGCCGTCTTGGGCTCCATGGTGAAAGCGTCCAAGCAGTCCGTGGCATAGAACTGATAAGGCTGCCATGTCCGCCCATAGTCCAGAGACTTCTCCAAGACCATCTGCTCTGGTCTTCCCGACTCGAACGTGATCACAATGTCGTCAGTCAGCTCGATGGTCTTGTTCCAGGATAGCGTGATGTTGACCATCAGAGGTTTGGGATACTTCCTCCAGGAGGTGGACTGCCAGAAGGTGGTGGGGTTGCGACCCTCGAAGTCGAACATGAGCTCTGGAGGGTGGGCTAGTTCCTCGGTGTCCGCGTCACACTCGTTGTTGCACATGTAAGGATTTTCCTGTAGCAAAAAAGACACAAAGATGAGAACTGTCAATCAATAAAAGCTGATATGAATCTGATGGACTGGACGAGGTTCTGGATGTAGCCACATCAATGTCCAGACACTCTCACATTAGAGACTTGGTCAGGTGGTCCAGATTTGGTGGATGCCTTCCCTGGCACAATCCCGAGGAGAATTCCCTGTAGACTGGGATTTTATCCACTGCTGGTAGACCCGTATGACCGTACGCTTCCATACACCTGCAGATTCAGCTACTTCCTCACACTATGGTCTTTGGCCACGCCCACAGGTAGTCCCTCCTTTTAGCCAACCATTAACATCTGCTCTGGAGCCATTTTCCACACATGGAACGAGACATTCCCTGCACTGTAGCACCTCTTCCCAATCTATGGATCCCGTCACTAACCCTAACCCTAACCCTATCCTTGTGCAGTGCCACCTGCAGGAGCCTGAAGGTACTACCACCTTAAACACGCACAGGGGACTCATTTCTTGTCTGGTGAGCTTATTATTGATTGGATAACTATGTAATTAGCTCTATTATAGCTAGCGCTGTCAAACTAGCATGTTACTAGCATGTAAATGCAACATATTAACAAGACATAACTTTAATTTTCACTTTATATAAACAATAAATTAATGGTCTATTAATGGTGCTCTCTTAAAAATATGGTTCTCCAAGGGTTCCTTGGTAAAGACATTGGTTCTGTATAGAGGCCTACATGGTTCTTTGTAGGGTTGGAAAAAAAATCCAAGTCTACAGGAAACTCTGTTTGGAATTGTGCTGGCGAAGGCATCCACCAACTCTGGCCCAATTGTCCAGTTCTTAAATGTAGGAGTGTCTGAACACTGATGTGGCTACATCCAGATACATGTCCGGTACATGCCCAATCCAATCCCAGCTGTTATTCCAATAGTGTAGCCGAGCAGGCCAACAGTTATTCCTGTAGACCCCCAATGACGAACCCGAAGCAGTCCGATTGGCGGTAGCGGGTCTTTATGAGCTTTGACTGGGTTAAAGGAAATAGAGTGTGCAGCCGAGAGCCGTAAAACCTCTGGCGGGTCCGGCGAGAGGAAGGCGTAACTACAGGTGTAATTGATGCCCGGCCCGAGCCTCTGCTTCCAGCTGTGACTGTTTCACTGGATCCGGATGAAGAGGCACCATAAAGCGCCGCCGCACACCACCCTCTGGTTTTATAGCACCCCTTCAACCCTTCTCCTCCAGCCTGCTCTCCAGTAAAAACCAAAGTCAGTCTGTCCTATTCAACATGTTATTCATACAGCCAACCCTGGAGCCCACTAACCACGGCTGCTGCTGCTAGCGGGCTACCTCGCTGAGTGATTATCAAGTAAATAAGAAGCGAGGAGAAAGGAGGCGCGGAAGCGGCGAGCGGGAGGCCGAGAGCGAGAGAGAAACCACGTGTGAAACGCTCATTAGGAGCGGAGATAATCCGAAGGTCAGAGCGACAAATTGTGAATAATACGGCGCTCCTCAGCAGCGATTCCTCAGCATATGAAAGCCGCCTTGATCCGCGCCCGCAGGTAAAGGACACCCGGAGGTGCACTTCAGTCCGCCGTGGAATGAAAAATACCCCACAGCTCAAAGTCAAAGGGAACACCCGGAAAGCAGTGAGAGCCCAGAACGACCACCTCGCTCGTACCCCTCCTCACTGACAGTGTGGCATATGAAGAGTGTCTTACAGCATCAAATTACTAACACTGATCACATGGTCACATGGCTCTTCAAGATGATGAATGATTCAGTGTCTACTATGAATTATTCAGTATCTACTATGAATTATTCAGTATCTACTATGAATTATTCAGTATCCACTATGAATTATTCAGTATCCACTATGAATTATTCAGTATCTACTATGAATTATTCAGTATCTACTATGAATTATTCAGTATCTACTATGAATTATTCAGTATCCACTATGAATTATTCAGCATCTACTATGAATTATTCAGTATCCACTGAGTTATTCAGTATCTACTCTGAATTATTCAATATCCACTATGAATTATTCAGCATCTACTATGAATTATTCAGTATCCACTATGAGTTATTCAGTATCTACTATGAATTACTCAGTATCCACTATGAATTATTCAGCATCTACTATGAATTATTCAGTATCTACTATGAATTACTCAGTATCCACTATGAATTATTCAGCATCTACTATGAATTATTCAGTATCTACTATGAATTACTCAGTATCCACTATGAATTATTCAGCATCTACTATGAATTATTCAGTATCCACTATGAATTATTCAGTATCCACTATGAATTATTCAGTATCTACTATGAATTACTCAGTATCCACTATGAATTATTCAGTATCTACTCTGAATTATTCAATATCCACTATGAATTATTCAGTATCTACTATGAATTATTCAGTATCTACTATGAATTATTCAGTATCCACTATGAATTATTCAGTATCTACTCTGAGTTATTCAGCATCCACTATGAATTATTCAGTATCTACTATGAATTATTCAGTATCCACTATGAGTTATTCAGTATCCACTATGAGTTATTCAGTATCTACTATGAATTATTCAGTATCCACTATGAATTATTCAGCATCTACTATGAATTACTCAGTATCCACTATGAATTATTCAGTATCTACTCTGAATTATTCAATATCCACTATGAATTATTCAGTATCTACTATGAATTATTCAGTATCTACTATGAATTATTCAGTATCCACTATGAATTATTCAGTATCTACTCTGAGTTATTCAGTATCCACTATGAATTATTCAGTATCTACTATGAATTATTCAGTATCTACTATGAATTACTCAGTATCCACTATGAATTATTCAGCATCTACTATGAATTATTCAGCATCTACTATGAATTATTCAGCATCTACTATGAATTATTCAGTATCCACTATGAATTATTCAGTATCTACTATGACTTATTCAGTATCCACTATGAAATATTCAGTATCTACCAAAAATATTTAGTATCCACTATGAATTTTTCAGTATCCGCTATGAATTATACACACCCACACTCTGTAGATGTGTAGAGTTGAAAGGTTTATGCAGACAGTGAAGATATGGATCATATTTTTGCGTATTCAACCAAACGCAGCCTACAAATCGCCTCCTGAATGTTTGCACCACATGCCACTAATCATTACAGCACAGTGGTCTACAGCCTCTGGCAGGGCGCACAGGAGAGTCTGTGGAGTGTGTATGGGATTTGTGCCTGTGTGTGTGGTGGCGGGTGTTGGGTTGGGGTGTGTGCAGGGGGATTGTACTTCAGGGATTTAGTCGTATCAGCTTTTTAAGACACACAGGCTCCAATTTATCAGGACAAGAGACCCGGGCAGCTGAGCAGCTGGAGCTCTGAGAGGGGATGGTGAGACGGGGCCGTGTGACTGAGGGAGGGATGAAAAAAGAACGTGACAGAACTGAAGACAGAGGCAGAGGGAGGAACAGCCTTTGGTTCCCTCCTGTCCTCTAACTGAAGGTGAGCGAATAACATGGCACTGCTGTGGCTAACTGTCTGCTAACACCACAAGCTAACATACTAACTCTGCAGTGTGTGGAAGTACTCGGTAGGTGTTTCCAATAAAGTGGCCAGTGTGTGGAAGTACTCGGTAGGTGTTTCCAATAAACTGGCCAGTGTGTAAAAGTGGGTGTTTTAAATAAAGTTGCCATTTAATGCAAGCACAAGGTAGGTGTTTCTAATAAAGTGGCCAGTTTCTAAGATTTTTTGCCAGAGAGAGAGAGAGAGAGAGAGATAGAGAGAGAGAGAAATAGAGAGGGGGCGATAGAGAGAGAGAGAGAGAGAGACAGAGAGTGGGATAGATAGATAAAGCTATATATAGAGTAGAGAGATAGTGTAGATGTGATAGAGAGAGAGAGAGAGAGAGAGAGAGAGACAGAGAGTGGGATAGATAGATAAAGCTATATATATATATATATATATGTATATAGATAGTGTAGATGTGGATAGATAGATAGATAGATAGATAGATAGATAGATAGATAGATAGATAGATAGATAGATAGATAGATGGACAGATGGATAGAGATAGATAGATAGATAGATAGATAGATAGATAGATAGATAGATAGATAGATAGATAGATAGATAGATAGATAGATAGATAAATGGACAGATGGATAGAGATAGATAGATAGATAGATAGATAGAT
>JAMWET010005179.1:65000-67500 GCA_024036415.1 Prochilodus magdalenae | reverse complement strand
GACAGAGTAAGATGTAAGACTGTAAGACACTGAGACAGAGTAAGAGGTAAGACAGTGTAAGAGGTAAGACAGTGTAAGAGGTAAGACAGTGTAAGACACTGAGACGGAGTAAGATGTAAGACTGTAAGACACTGAGACAGTGTAAGAGGTAAGACTGTAAGACACTGAGACAGAGTAAGAGGTAAGACAGTGTAAGACACTGAGACAGTTTAAGAGGTAAGACAGTGTAAGACACTGAGACAGTGTAAGAGGTAAGACTGTAAGACACTGAGACAGTGTAAGATGTAAGACTGTAAGACACTGAGACAGTGTAAGAGGTAAGACTGTAAGACACTGAGACAGAGTAAGAGGTAAGACAGTGTAAGACACTGAGACAGTTTAAGAGGTAAGACAGTGTAAGACACTGAGACAGTGTAAGAGGTAAGACTGTAAGACACTGAGACAGTGTAAGAGGTAAGACAGTGTAAGACACTGAGACAGTGTAAGAGGTAAGACAGTGTAAGACACTGAGACAGTTTAAGAGGTAAGACAGTGTAAGACACTGAGACAGGGTAAGAGGTAAGACAGTGTAAGATGTAAGACAGTGTAAGAGGTAAGACAGTGTACGACACTAAGGCAGTGTAAGAGGTAAGACAGTGTAAGACACTGAGACAGTGTAAGAGGTAAGACAGTGTAAGAGGTAAGACAGTGTACGACACTAAGGCAGTGTAAGAGGTAAGACAGTGTAAGACACTGAGACAGTGTAAGAGGTAAGACAGTGTAAGACACTGAGACAGAGTAAGATGTAAGACTGTAAGACACTGAGACAGAGTAAGAGGTAAGACAGTGTAAGACACTAAGACAGTGTAAGAGGTAAGACAGTGTAAGAGGTAAGACAGTGTAAGAGGTAAGACAGTGTAAGACACTGAGACGGAGTAAGATGTAAGACTGTAAGACACTGAGACAGTGTAAGAGGTAAGACTGTAAGACACTGAGACAGTGTAAGAGGTAAGACAGTGTAAGACACTGAGACAGTTTAAGAGGTAAGACAGTGTAAGACACTGAGACAGTGTAAGAGGTAAGACTGTAAGACACTAAGGCAGTGTAAGAGGTAAGACTGTAAGACACTAAGGCAGTGTAAGAGGTAAGACAGTGTAAGATGTAAGACAGTATAAGAGGTAAGACTGTAAGACACTGAGACAGTGTAAGAGGTAAGACAGTGTAAGACACAGATAGTGTAAGAGGTAAGACACTGAGACAGTGTAAGAGGTAAGACTGTAAGACACTGAGACAGTGTAAGAGGTAAGACTGTAAGACACTAAGGCAGTGTAAGAGGTAAGACTGTAAGACACTGAGGCAGTGTAAGAGGTAAGACTGTAAGACACTGAGGCAGTGTAAGAGGTAAGACTGTAAGACACTGAGGCAGTGTAAGAGGTAAGACAGCGTAAGAGAAGAACACAATATAAATTAGTAAGACAGTAAAGCAGTGTGTGAGTTTATAAGACACTAAGACAGTAGTTCGTTGTATTCGTTATACATGTTCAGTGATTCTGATGTTAGCTGATGTTATATAAACACAATAGTATTTACTGTTATATAAAGATAGTGGTGTTTCATTTACTCAGTATTATATGGAGGTATTTGATGTCATTTGATGCTATATAAATACTATATGCACTATACGAATAGCTTTTGATGTTATATAAAAGTAATTAACAATAGTTTATTTTTCAGGTAATCTTATTTGATGCTATTTAAACACTTTATATTTATTTAATAATACTTTGATTGGTATTTAATGTTATAAATCATGTGATCTGTTAATATATAAAGTTAACTATTCATAAAAGTAACACAATCTTACAATCGTTCAATTTCTCCGCTTGTTTCAACGAACCACGAGAAATCAGGAAAGAACGTAGGAGGCGTTTGATGCTGAACTCTCCAGGAGGGTTTATGAGTTGTGCCGGTAGTCGTCCTACCCAGATGATGAGGGTTATTGAAGAAAGTTCTGGTTCTGTGTACTCCGGTCGTATCTGATATGCAGCCGGTAATAAAGGAGATCCAGATATGAACCAAAACAACGACGTAAGTGGTTCAGAATGTATCACTCTCATGAGTCATTCATATAGATGTGGCATATGTAACTTCGGGAAAGTAGGCAGGTGAAATATCATCACTTAAATATGAGACTTGTTACTTTCAAGTAGAGAAAGGTTCTGATATTTCAGTGTCTGGATATGAAATATAATTTTTTTTTGGAAGACCATTTCCTATTAAAGGGAATAAAATCCCATTAAATCCCATTGGGGCCTCGAGAACACCAGCCTAAAGTTTTCCACCAAATATCATAAAGCCCAAACACTTAGTACGGATACTACGAGGTTTGTTTGAATGTTTGGTTCTTCTACAGGGGCGTTTCCTGTGAGAACCTCAGTAGCCCCGAGCATACCAACCAAAGATTAACAAAGCCAATTGCTGGATTGCTATGTCGCAGCTAGGTGCAGAACAATACGAAGAC
>JAMWET010005179.1:55000-60000 GCA_024036415.1 Prochilodus magdalenae | reverse complement strand
ACAGCTTGTTTTTTTATGAGCCACGAGTCAGAAATGATGGAGCTGGATGTAAGGCGAGGCATGTGAAGGCCTCGGCGTTTGATGGGAGGTAGGGGTTAAATCAGGTGGGCTGAAAAAATACCAAAATAGAGTAAAAAGTGCAGCGCTAGGGGGGATTTGAAACGCAGAACTGGCAACCGCTGCTCTATAGGGTGCTGTCACGCAGGATCTCCTGTTTAAAGTTCAGTGTTTAACAGAAGAGCGTCACATATCCGTTTCCAAATAACCCACAGCAGCCCTGTCACACCTACACCTGACTGAAAGGCCTTCATCTTACCCACAATCCCTTGTGCTTTTCCCTCTACGCCCTTGCCTCCTTCGTCCTCTGCTGGTTTGCGTTTATTGTCACTCTATTCCTCGTCCCCTGTTCTCTTGGTTCTGTTATTCTGCCTGTTTTTTTCCCTTTCTCTTTTTTCCCCCTTTTCAATGCTAGGCCCCTGTAGCTCCCTCACCCAGAGCAGTCTGACACTTCTCTCAGCCCGAGATCGATGCAGCTGACAGCATGGAGTTTCACAGCCCTCAGGCTGCCAGCCACCTCCACTGATAGATTTCTCTCCATCTCTCCATCTCTCTCTCTTCTCTCTCTCGGGCTAAGTCCCCCTTTTCCCCGTGTCTGAATAAGTGAGAGAGAGAGAGTGTAAGAGAGAAAGGATAATAGGTTTCTTTCTGTAACACAGAGAAAAAAAACCGAGTGCAACCAGACAGGCCTGTGATGCAGTCATCTCCTCCACACAGACCTCTCACTCAGCATAAAACAGCCTCTCTGAGTCCCTGCGTATCTCCACCACGCTGCCCCAGATTCTGGGATACACTTCATCAGCCAGGCTAGCGTCCTCCAATACACAGATACCAATACAACACACACTTCTGTTCCTGAATCCAACTCGCCGGTTCACCAAGCCAAGGCTAAAACACGCTACATCCTGCTGGCGGCCTATCGGAATCAGCCATGCTGAATAAGGTTTCAGAAAATTAGAGTTTACTGGGGTGAATTATTCTTAACTTTGTGGGATTTCTGGACGTAATAAACTAGCCATGTGAATTTTGAGGAGGTTTGTGGAATTTGAGGAAATTTGACGTTCCGATAAATGATAGAGAATTTGTAAAGAATTTGTGGAATTTCTAGAAATTTCAGGTTACTCTTGAATTCTTATCAATTTTGGACAATTTGCAGAAACTTTAACAAATTTTGAAGAATTTCTGGAAATGCAATATTACACATTCAAATTAACTTTTTTTTATTATCATTTTTTCATTTAAGATTTGTGGAATCTGAAGAAATGTAAGGCTCCAAATTGTGGATTCTGATGAATTGCGTATAGTTTGTAGAAATGTGCATCTACCGATCTTAAATCTAATAGGCTTTGTGAATTTATGAAAATTTGAAGCTACAAACGTAAACTGTGATGAATTCTGAGGAATTAGTTTGAGGAAATTTTGACTTTGAGGAATTGTAAAGCTAATGATGAAAAAAGTAGAATTGCAAGGTTACAAATGTGAATTTAATGGCATTTGTGGAACTTTAGGACTCCAAATGTGGACTCTGATGAGTTTCAATTTTTACAAATATGACTTCTGATTTGAATTCTAATGAGGTTTGTGAATTTTTACAAGTTTGGGGCCACAAATCTGCCTTTTGATACATTTAGGAGCAATCGTGTACCCACTTGCCCCAGCTTCCTCCTCTCACCCCATCCCTCACCCTTACCCCAACCTCCCCTTACCCCAACGAGTTTTATAGAATGTGTAGAAATGTGAGTTTTGAATATGCCAATATGCTTCTATTTCCACGACTGTGCATTGCATTGCATTTTGGATGAATGCTTCATTTACATTATAACACTGGACACTGGACAGCAAACCAGACCATCCGTGTTTTTGAATTGAGGACGTGACTATAATAAGCCTAACAGTGGCCAACTGAAAACTCAATCCAAACTCAATTTTCTCAACTTTCAATGTCAGCTGGGTCCCGTAACTGCAACATTTACATACCACACCTGTAAAAAAACAATGACTACAACAGACGTTTAAACCAGGAATGAAACAGACCAGTCAAAAATATCGGCTTCTATCTTACAGCTCTATTAGACTCCGCCCTCTATAGTCACAATGCAACTGGTTGGCTGGTGTGCCCTAACGAGGACAGATGTCCCACTAATTAACCATCACCTGTAGTAATTACAATGATGCAATGATTGCATTCTATCAAATACAAATTTAGAAAATGTTGAATGGAAAATTCACATTTCAAGGGTCATAAATTGAGACATAAATTTCCATAATAACGCATATATTTGAATATTTAAATTAGTCTTAGAAACAGCTTTGAACACTGTAGATGAAATATTCTCTAGGCTTATAGGTAAGAAGCGATGAGGCTGTCCACCCTCGTTGGGTGCTTCGGCAGTGAGAATGGATTCATACGGAGCTGGAGTTCCCGCTGGTGATGCGCGCGCTGGTAAGGGTTAACGGGATGCTGAATCGATAGCCTCAGTGTTCTGTGGCGAGCGTGTGAGAAAGTGCTAGCGGAGATTAAGAGCTCTATCGGTAGATCAGTGCTTCGCCTGCTGCTTCACTGTGGAAATCTCTGTAGTCTTATCAGTCAGCTGCCGCCGCGTTTGAAGCCGGATCTGTCAGATTTGGCACTCCGGAAAGCAGCGGAATGTTCTGGAATATCGGAGTGTTGCAGAAGATGGGCTGCCGAACCCCATGTATCTCTAGGGTCAAAGGTCAGAGGTGTAGTGTGAGCAGTCACTATGGCTTTCGTTTACTGAGTGCAAACAAATGGGAGTGAGTTATGGAGAAAGAGAGGGAGAGAACGTTCCACCTCTCCACCGGATCTGTTCGTACTTCTATGCTAACACACCACCACCACCACCACCACCTCAGTGTCCCTGCAGTGCTGAGAGTGATCCACCACCCACATCATACCTGCTCTGTGGGGGTCCTGACCATTGAAGAAGAGGGTAATACAGTATACAGAGAAACAGATGGACTACAGGCTTGGAATGGACTGGGCAAGTTTCGGATGTAGGCCACATCTGTGTTCAGACACTCTTGTGTGTTTAAGGTGGTAGTACCTTCAGGCTCCTGCAGATGGCGCTGCACGAGGATGATGGGGCTATTACTACCTGCGGGGTGTGAGTGACGGGATCCATAGATTGGGAGGAGGTGCTACATGCGGGATCTCGTTCCATGACCCTCCAGAGTGATGTTAATGATTGGCTTAAGGTGGAGGGACTGCATGTGGGCCGTGGCAAAGACCTATAGTGTGAGGGAAAGTAGCTGAATCTGCAGGTGTGTGGAAGCGTGCACAAGGAGTGATACGGGCTATTACAATCCCAGCCTACAGGGAATTCTCCTCGGAACTGTGCCAGGGAAGGCATCCACCAAATCTGGACCACCTGACGAATTCTTTGATGCTAGAGGGTCTGAACACTGATGTGGCTACATCCAGAAACCGGTCCGGTCCATGTCAAATCCAAACCCAGCTGTTACTGGTGCTCGTGGAGGTGTTATGGGCTACGTTTCAGTCACAAGGGACTCCGATTAGCTTATGTTGGCTAAAAGGAGGGACTGCGTGGACTGGTTGTCTGATGTGCGTGGTAAACCATTTTGTCAGTAATGAGGCTTTTGTTTTTCCCAGCACCGGCCGCTAGCATATACAGATAACTCCTGGGGATTTGACTCAGTGCTATCTTACAAAGTGAGCTATGAATCATAGACAGTGGGGCACTCGGTTAGCGCTGGTGTGCTGAGTTTCGTCCGGCTTGGAGGAAACAACACATTGAAAGGCATTCCGTCGCAAGGCGGTGCGTTGAGTCACCATCATAGCCTTGATCACCTGAGATTCCAGCTTCGGTCTGGATGACCTAGCCTTGGAGCGAGCGTCCGCTAACACGGCCATTGCGACTGTAGTGTTCGCAGAGCCTTCTACAGGGCTATTTACAGACTAGGAGTATGTATAATGCGCGATGGATAGAGAGAAGAAGAAAAAGAAGAAGAAGAGAGAAGAAAAGTTGGTAGGCTGCACAATGACTCGGCAATGGGTGGGAACGGATTTCTCTACGCTACATGCTATATATAGATAATTACATGGTCCGTATATTACAGAATCATTCACATTATACATTATTAACCCTGGATGGCCCAACACTGGAGAAGCTAGGCCGGCTCAAACTCATACTGAGAGACAGAACCTCTCTCTCCCTTCATCAAAATCTCATGCTGTACAGCATACATGATCAGATGATGATCATATATGCATGATAATTAATATTAAACACTGTCTAATTATCTATCATATGCTCATGAAGAAGAAGGATGTGTGATTCAAATGAGTCAAAATGGACTATAAGGAATCTACTAAATGACTCAAATGACCTACATGGCCTGGATCGCTCATCTGGCTTTTAATTCATATTTTTTAAATTTGGAAAGAATTTGAATAACTCAAACTGACACACTGTTTGAATCATTCGACTGATTCGATTCACTGATTTGGCTTCAGTTATTCAAACGACTCAACTGACTTGAATGATGCTATTGACTTGTGCAGTGTACAGTGATTCGAATGACTGGAAGGACTGAACTGGCTTCGACTGTAACTGGAATGACCCGATTGTCCCCAAAGACAAACATGACACTCAAATGGCTCGTATAACTCAATAACTGATGACTGATTTTAACAAACTGAGTGATTAATTACCTTAATTACTCGGATGTTTTAAATCACCTGATTTAAGTGGATTCAAATGATTTAAATGACTCGTAGAACTGAATCGACTCGAATCACTCAAATGAAATGATTCACAGTTCTTATGCCAATTATTTGAATGACTGAAATGGACCGCCCACACAGGACCACCACAGAGCAGGTATGATGTGGGCAGTGGGTCATTCTCAGCACTGCAGTGAGCCTGTGGGCAGCGTCCTGTGGGGCAGCGTCCTGTGGGGCA
>JAMWET010005179.1:35000-50000 GCA_024036415.1 Prochilodus magdalenae | reverse complement strand
AGGGACTAATCTGCACTCTGGGCTTACCTCATGGCCTTTTGCTGGATTTGACCCACAAAGCACGTCCAGTGTCATCACATAATGACTGCAGCGGGACGATATGGAATTACATTCAGGATGGATGTTACGGAATTCTACATACCGGACAATCACATTAACGGAGGAGGGATCAAACAGGGATCTGTGCTGTTCGTAGAGAGAACGAGGGTCCCTGTCCTCAGCAGGAGCGGACCAAAGAAAACAGCATCACAGGACAACAAGTAAACAAACAAACAAACAAATAAATAAATAAACAAACAAAATAAACAGTGACATGCTCAGATCAGCGGCAGGGCCAGACCCGCGCCATCTGTTAGCGCAGCGCTGCGGAAAGCCGGAGGAGTGCTACCTTCCTGAACAAGGGAATAAATTACAGGGATACCGTAAGAAGTAGCCGGCTCGGGTGAAGGAGGGACTGGGAGGAGTAAATAAATAATATTAAACGACGGATAAATAAACAAATAGACTTGACAGATGTCCCGCTGACGGAGGAATTATCCAGCGGATTTGTATCTGTCAGAGGGCCGAGTGGGAGATGTGTTTCGGGAGCTGCCAGTCAAAAGCAGCTTCGTTATTTATTTATTTATTAATTTATTTATTTGCTTTTATTGTGTTTGTTTTTTCCTTATCAATTAATAAATGAGCTTATTTATTCGTTTATTTGCTTATTAATTCATTAAACTATTTATTTTTAGGCGGGTTATTTTGTTCTTTCTTTATTTTTTTGTTTGTTTTTTATTTATTTGTTTGTTTGTTTGTTTACTGATTGTTATCTGCAGGCTTTTCTCTTCCAGCTGCTAACTATTCATCACATCAAAGCTCATACTGAATCTGTGCCAGGGGCTATCATATAATCGGGGTAGCACCACCGACGCCAGTGCGGCGCCACGCAGCCAAATGAAACGTCACCCAGAGTTCCGTTCTCCAAACCGCTGTGATAGTAATTGCGTGTCTAGACCGCGGTTCCTTTATGAGCGCGATTCACGGACTGCACCCCGACGCGGCCGCGTCCTCCGGGTCGCCTCTAATGGGCCGCATTTGCATGAGATGATTAAAGGACTTTCGGTTCAGCAGGTAAACGCTCAGGTAATAAACGGCTGTCAGAGTGAAGCGCAACAGGAATACAAACGCCCAGAACACAGAACCGGACCTCAGCACCAACACAGCACAGAACACACCATCACCGTCATATACTACTCAACAATAAAGGTGGATGAACAAGGGTTCTACAGACCAGAACTTCACTACACGGTGAACCTTCCTCATAAATGAGAGGTCCTTTGGAAGGCAAGAGCCATGTAGGAAGCCAGACCCATCAGGAACCTCCATAATGGGGTTCTAACACAATGGAATTAAAGATGCCAAAGAAGTTCTTTGAAGAAGAACCATTTTTGGTTCTCTGAAGAACCATTCAATGGACCCCTCAATATTAACTTAGAATATAACCAAGAACCATGTAGGAACCTACATCTATCATGAACTTTCAAAATGAATAACCACATACAAGTTCTAAAGCAATGAATCTTGAATTAAGCTGCCAAATTGGTTCTTTAAAGAAGAACCACTTTGGGTTCTCTGCAGAATCATTCAGTGGATGCCTCTGGAATGAGCCAAGAACTGTGTAGCAGCTTAAAGTCATTTGGAGCCTCCAGAATAAATATCCAAAAGTTCTAATAGAGTGAAAAACCTGAATGTAGGTACCAAATCAGTTGGAGAAGAACCATTTAGTTCTCTGTAGAACCATTTAATGGATGATTTGCTACATAATCAAAAATTTGTAAATGGGATGCACTTTGAAAGTCAAGAACCATTTAGATACTTTTAGGATAAATATCGAGGAAAAAATGACATTTAAATAAAAAATTTCAAAATAAAATTCTAATTTCATTAATATGTTGAATAAAGTGGTGACTAACTACCTTCGCTTCTCTGTAGAATAATTTAATGATTCAGATTCAGGAACCTAAAACTGTTTAGGCCCTCTAAAATTAATATCCTATCACATTCTCCTAAAATCGCCATACAAAAAATCAAATGAAATTAAAATCCAGAATGAATTTTTGATCAAAATAAAATCTGGAATAAATCTATTGAAATTCATATACAGAATTAAATTCTTACCAAATAAAAATCTAAAATTAAATTCTAATCAAATTTTCACACTGAATGGAGTTTTTACTAAGTTAATATCCAGAATTTAGTTTCTAATAGAATTATTTCAAATCAAACTGATATCCAGAATAAATTTCTACTAACATTGATGTCCAAAATAAAGTTCTACTCAAATTAAATTTCAGAATTAAGTTCTAATAAAATTAATTTCCAGCGCTTCTAATAAAATAACTGGTTCTCGAAGAACTTTTGGTTCCGTAGATTTTTCCTAAAAGACCCATTTGTGTAAATAAGAGTTCCATTGCAAACCAGGAACTACGACCAACCTCGGGAACGCCTGATCAGCAGGCCACGCAGTGTTTGAGTTTTAGTGCCTGATGATTCAAGGGTTAGCCTATAGGGGGCTGCTAGAACGTCCGGGTGCGAGTAGCCAAGCAGCAGCGTTCAGCGAGTAGAACAATGGAAGTCCAGGTTCTGACAGTCCAGACGGAGCAGGCATGACGTGTCCCATCAATTTCATTCAGAAAGCCATTTCTACAGAATGACTCTCCCTTCCCGTCTCTCTCCGCACGCCTCCTGCTCTCTCTTTCCGCCTCTGTCGTTTCTCTGTCTCGCTCTCTCCCCCACAGAGTCTGATGGCCTCTCAGTGAACTGCTCACTGTGCGTAATGACCTCCGAGCCACAAGCATTTAAAACCCCCGTGGGCCGAACATCCTCACACATCTGTGACAGGAGGAGAAGGAGAGGCTTTCGTTCGGATCGAGCTGGAGTCTGCTGAACCAGACCGAGACAGACTGGAGAGGACACAGGAAGAATTAAACATCTACTCCGAATTCGGGGCACATTACTGAGAAGCTCTGGGCTGTTCGATCATAAACATGATACACACTCTGTCGCCAAAAGTGTTCGCTCGTCCGCCGTCACCCCCACGTGACCTTGAGTGGCATCCCGTTCTTAATCCATAAGGTTTAATAAGATGTCAGCCCACCCTTTACTGCTATACCAGCTTCAACTCTTCCAGGAAGGCCTTCCACAAGGTCTGTTTCTGGGAATTTAACTAATTCCTGAACACCACCCACACACCGTAATCCCCTGGAATATGGACCCTGGAATCGTGCTAATCTGTATCCTACTTTGGTGCACCCTTGGAGCAGATGTTAATGATTGGCTAAAAGGAGGGACTGCATGTGGGCGTGGCCAAAAACCATAGTGTGAAGGAAGTAGCTGAATCTGCAGGTGTATGGAAGCGTACGGTCATACGGGTCTACCAGCAGTGGATAAAATCCCAGTCTACAGGGAATTCTCCTCGGAATTGCCAGTGCCAGGGAAGGTATCCACCAAATCTGGACCACCTGACCAATTCTCTGATGTAGGAGTGTCTGAACACTGATGTGGCTACATCCAGAAATGTGTCCAGTATATGCCCAATCCAGTCACAGTTGTAGTTGGTGTTCGTGGAGGTACTACACACTGTTCGGAATGTTTTTTCTGGTGGGCTTAGTGGAGCATACGTTTGATAAAACACGGTCATCTACAGTGAACTAAACATAGCATGTAGTCGTTTCTAGTTGATGTTGTTTTACTGTTCTAAAGGAAACGCGAGTGGTTGTGCAGCTTGCTCAGTGAGGAACGAGGGATGAGTAAACAAGTGCGGGTCGGTATGAGTGTGGATTAGCGTTTTGGGACCTCCCCTTAGTGTGTACGTGAAGTTTGGTGGCTCTCGGGTGAACGAAAACATTACTGCTTGGTTTGGGTAAAATAATGACTGGGACTCTATGGGAGGAACAAGGGATGAAAAAACAACAGATAGACGAGTGCGGGTCAGTATGGATGTGGATTAGTGCTTGGGGACCTGCCCTTAGTGATCATGTGAAGTTTCACACCTCTAGGCCGAACGAAACAGCTGGCTTTAGAGGGGTCCAAAAATGACTGGGACTCTACGGGAGGAACGAGGGATGAAAAAACGACAGATAGAGGAGTGCGGGTCAGTATGGCTGTGGATTAGCGTCTGGGGAGCTGCCCTTAGTGATCATGTGAAGTCTGGTGGCTCTCACACAAGCAGCCAGCTTTAGAGGGGTCCAAAAATGACTGGGACTCTATGGGAGGAACAAGGGATGCAAAAAAAAAAGGAGAAGTGAACGAGTGCGGGTCAATCAAACACTGAATGACTGCTTGGGGCTGTGCCCCGAGCCATTGTATCCGATTTGGTGTCTCTAGGTCGAGCGGAAGTGGGTTCGATCCTATTCATTCTCTATGGGAAAAATTCCTTCCGACTCGGAGTCCGTGCATCCGATCAAAAAGCTGTATACAAGCCCACATCAGCGCATCCTACCGGACAATCTGGAGTTGGAACGTCGATACCTCGAAAGCTGCAGGACGAGTTAGTCGGCGATGAATAGGAGAAAAAGAGAAATCGAATAACGGTATAGTTGCACATTGCCATAACCATAATTACATCACCCTGCAGGCGACGGAGTGCACACAGTGGCTAATGCCTTTCAGTGTGAGGTATTCTAATCAGCCAATTAGGTGACAGGAAGTTCAGGATGGGATCCAGGATGGCCAATCAGATTTCAGTAGCAGCCAGTACTACCTTGGCCACCCTCCTATGTAAGCCTCTGACTTTGTGTCCCAGTAATTAGCCAGCTGAGACATTTCCGAACATCTTTGATGCTAGCAGCTAATGCTAACAATGCTAATCATGGCATGCCCATGAGTCGAGCCATTCTCTTAGCTTTGAACTCATTTTTATTCCCCAAATACGAGCCTGCGTGCGTCTACATCAGGTTCACCTTGAGCGTAGTGAGCATCTGTGGACAAATTTGCGGCTGTTAATCAAGCATTAACCTACTTAAAACAACACGATGATGTCAATTACAGCATGCTGCAGCCTGCCGCGCGGCCTCATCCCGGCGTTCTCGCTGATTATGAACAACCGTTGGGCTCTTTGATGGCTATATTTATATCCATCACCGTTGGTTTACAGATGACACACATCTCAAGCTTGACTTCTGGTTGTTGTTCCTCCGGCTGCATTAAGTCTCGCGATGCCAGATGACAGAGCAGCGTTCAAGGGATCTTTGTAAGGAGGTGAAAGCGGTCTCGCCGTTTTCCTCAAGGAGCCGTTCAAAAAGAGCCAATCGTCTCAAACGGTCCATCTCTAATCACCATCCACGTATACAGTGCACTGGAAGGCTAGTCTCGCAAGATCTGCTAACGTCACCATCATTCCCACATGCTCTTCCATCTTCCATGACAGTCCCAGTGGTTTCAGGTGGGCTATACAACACACACAGTCATCAGCAAAAGTATAGCTGCACCCAGAATCAATCAACCCACAGGAATGAAACTTGGTGGGTAGGTTTGGAACTGTGAGACATCCGAATGATTCCGGTTTCACACTCTGCCCTGAATGTGACATGACCCAACAGCCACCATTACAGACACCCAGCGAGCAGTGGTGTCCTCCATGAGTCATCCTGTTAGTGCAGCACCATCGGCAGACGGCTGCACCACGCAGGACTACATGCACACAGACCGTTACCCCGACTGTCCTTAACACCACGTCACCGTCACCAAAGACTGCAGTGGTGTCGTACCAGACTGTCATGGAGTGACTCAGAATGGCAGCGGGTCATCTTCAGTGACGAGTCCCGCTTTAGTCTTGGTGGAGACGCCCAACGAATCCGTGTGTGGAGGCACCGTGGTCAGCACCGAGATGAACGGTCTGTTGTCACACGTCCAGAAGACCTGGTGTCCCTCCACCTCCACCCCTACCGCACCATCTGCAGGAACTGTGTGAGGATGTTCAAGCTGCATGGGATGGGTTATCACAGGACTCCATTAGGAACCTCTACAGCTCCATACCGAGACGTCTGGCGTGTTGGGTTAGCAAACACGGCGGCCCGACGCCATACTTAGAGACAGACTTCTGTATGTGTAGCTCAATAAATATTGATCATATCAGTCTAAATTCATCACCAGTTATTGATCCTGGTCACCCACTCTGAATGATTTCGTGTTCTCCTATTAGATGTCCACAAGCTGCTAGCTATATTAGCCTTGTAGCTTCAGTCCTACACCTAAACAGACACCCAGCATGCCTTGGCTGATGGATTACGTTTGGGCAAAGAAGTGGAAACTGTGTAAATTGCCCATCACCCAGTTAACACATTGCGGTGCCAGGCTAACACAGGCAGCAACATTTCGTAGCCCCCCCCCCAAACTCCCAGGGGCTTGCGTGCCAGACTCACTAAGGCCCAAGCCAAAACTGCAAGAGTGTCCTCAGTCAGTAAAACTGCCTGACACCCAATTCCAACAGCCAAGCCGCTCTCGCTCCAATTTAAAGTCCAAATGTGCTAAACAGCAGAGACAGATTGATGGCCTCCCCCAGATAGCACTCTCTCCGCGAGCCCCCTCAATTAAGCTGTAGTGGTTAAAAACAGCCAGTCATCAAATCCCGGGCCAGCGGAGCGCCGCCATGTTTTATAACCGCGTAATTATCTATCATAAGTACTCCTTTAGCTAATCACAATAAATAGGCTTAAAGGGTCTACGACTGTCACTTACGCTCACCGGCAGATAAACGCCCGGCGCACCAAAACCCAACCGCCGTCATCAAATTGAAACATTATCCAATAACTCAGCCGCCTTTTTCCCTCGGCTTACACAAACAAGCGCGGCATAACGCAGGAGGTCGGAAACATCAAATCTTTCCAATTGCCGGTTTAAAAATAGACAGCCCGACAACTTTCAAAGAAGATAATTCTGTGGGAAAAAAAGGAAAAAGAAGGAACGCCTGTCAATAGGACGGGAGAGCGGCTTACGGGCTGGTTTTATCTCCTGCCGGGGTAAGCCGGGCTTCGGTGCCACATGGCGCTCTGGCACTTTCTCTCGCTTTCATCCAGTTCTCCGAAAGCGGAGCAGGGTTCAAAAGCATTACCAGGATCCGTGGCATTAAGAGGCAGCCACAAAAGGGGAGCGCCGAGCACGGAGCATCATTAGCACGGCCGCGTTACCCGTGTCATTCCGAGGGGCTTCGGATCAGGGGTTTGGAGGAGAGCGAGCTGGCGTGCTGATAATTGGTTGGAGGGTCGTGTAACCATAGTGAGTTAACATGAGTAGAAGGCGTTCGGTGGAAACAGACAAACAGGTGTAGGCCAGGTACACAAACAGCTAATGCTAACGCTAACAGTACCGGATCAGAAACATGCATGGTGTGATAAGACCGAGGCCTGTTCAACTTCGGCTGCTTGCAACCAACATGAAACTAAATTCCCTACGAGTTGCAACACAAAGCGTTTTAGATGCAACCGTTGCAACACATGACGTCAACTGACAAAAAAAAACACAATGTATATAGTATATGAAATATGAATTTAGTGTTATCAAAAACATGACCCGCTAGTTTGATTGACTACTAGACTATCTGAATGTGCTGCGGTGCACTGTTATCTGTTTTTTAACTGGACGGTGTGACTGTCAGGTTAAACTGAAATCATGTTGCAGGCAATCTTAAAGCATGCAACTAGTTGCATACAAGTTTCACCATTTCCATAACTAGAATAATACAGTGTTATTTAAAAATATGACTTGCTAATTTGACTTACTGGAGGCGTAACTGCATGTGTCGCAATAGTGCTCTAACAAATCTCATGGAGTTCGCAGGCAACTCGGGCAACTAGTTGCATGGAAGTTTCGGTATCACTTTACTTTACAGATTGTAATAAGTAGGTAATAACATGGTAATTGTACGATAACAAACAGTGTTAATCATTAATTAAGGGTCAGTTTCCTAGTTTTTACTAAATAATAAATCAGAAATCGTAGTGAGTGTTAACAAGGCTATTATGGGATGGCAAAATAATGATAACTTTTACTTACCTAAAAATGAGCTGCTAATTTTATAGTTCTGTATGTAGAATAAGAATGAGAAGCTGTAGCGGTAATAAAGCAGTAATGTAAAAAAACACAGTTGAATTTTTCTTTTCTAGATATTATATACACATGTAATCATTAATAAATGAAAAGATGGTCATAGTATCAGTATTTAGGAATAAAATAAAAAACAGTAACACTTTTTATTCACCTCAAATGACCCACTTATTTTATATTTTCTAATGAACAACCAGAAAAGTAAAGAGTACATGTATATAATATATAATATTAGAGTTATTAACCCAGAATCAGTTCTGCTGTAGTTACCTGGTATCAGGGCTGTAAAGTACTAATTCACCTGTACCTGTTTGATGTTTTACCTGGTATGTAATGAAGTGGTCAGATACCGTGTGAGTAACAGGCAGTAATTACAGTGTAACTAAATGGTATTAGAGTTGTAAATTACTAACTCACTAATTTCCACCTAGTTTCTTATTTTTAATACACCTCCATCAGGTCATAACACCAGTTCAACACGGTCATGTGCTTCCCATGTAGGTCCACCTGTAGACGTGTACTGTTCCCCAGGCAGTGATGGGGTAAATCTATTCTATTCCATTACTGCTTTATTACCACTACAGTCCTCACTTATTCTACATACAGGACTATAAAATAAGCAACGTGTTACTATTAGTTTACCATCTCATAACAGCCTTATCAACACTCCCTACAATTTCTGATTTTTTATTTAGCAACCACTTGGAAATTGACACTAAATTAATGATTAAATACAATTTGTTACTGTATTATTACACTGTTATTACCCACTTATTACCATCTGTAAAATAAAGTTTGGCCAAAGTTTATTTTCTTCTGCTGTAATGCAAAAATGATATGGTGTTTCAGAAATATGGTTTGCTAGTTTAACAAACTAGTGGTGAAACTGAATGTGCTGCATGCAACTGAATTATGTTGCGTGCAACTTAAAGCATGCAACTAGTTACGAAGTTTCACCATTTCTATAGCGAGAACTATACAGTGTATCAACAAACATGACTGGTGAATTTGACCGACTAGTGGACTCATTGCATGTGTTGCATGCAACTGTAACTGCTTTGTGCAACTATATGGATATTACGTTGCAGGAAACTCACAGCACACGACTACGGAAGATACGGTGTATCAAAAATGTGGACTTATTTGACTTTATGTTAAACATAAATGAAATGAAAACAGATTTGCCATTCTAATGATTAATCGACACTTCAGCTCAGCTGAAACCACAACAGCGCTCAGCCCATACAGCCAAACCCAGCGAGGCGAGAGGCGCTGGGCGTCAACTCTGCTGACTGCTTTACAAAACCGTAATGACTCCCACACTCCGGCGGGCCCTAGAGGAAATGTTTGAGGGAGAATACATTAGGAGGACTAATTAGGATTATTAGCAGGGTGTAATTTACTCAAGGGGGAATAAAACAAATTGCTGAGGCGTTTCTAAGCTGAATCAAAAAGTGAATACAAATTTAACGGTGTAGATCAGTATTACACGGCGTGCGGCTTCTTTGGTAGTGGGTTCTTTGTGAGGCCTAACACTAATCACTTTACACTGATACGGAGGGAGATACCGCTCAGGCTTACTGGGCTTCACCGTATTCACCACCTAACGCAGCTGTGCATTAAAGACATGGATGAAAATGACCAGACATGAAATATGTACCTACGTACTGGACAGCCATTGGCCACTTTATCAGAAACACCCCTCTTCTAGCTGAACCCTCGCTGCTGCTCAGTTAGAGACTGCAGCTCAACTCATTCTGTGTTAGTCCTTCTCTAATTCTTCATCAGGGGTCCGTTTCTGACCACACAGTGAACTAAAAGAAAGGTGTTTCTAATAAAGTGGCCAGTTAGTGGATGCACAAGGGAGTTGTTTCTAATAAAGTGGCCAGTGAGTGGAAGCACAGTGTGGGTGTTTCTTATAAAGTGGCCAGTTAGTGAAAGCACAAGGTGGGTGTTCCTAATAAAGTGGCCAGTGAGTGGATGCACAAGGGAGGTGTTTCTAATAAAGTGGCCAGTTAGTGGAAGCAGAAGGTTGGTGTTTCCAATAAAGTGGCCAGTGAGTGGATGCACAAGGTAGGTGTTTCCAATAAAGTGGCCAGTAAGTGGAAGCACAAGGGAGGTGTTTCTAATAAAGTGGCCAGTGAGTGGAAGCACAAGGTGGGTGTTTCTAATAAAGTGGCCAGTGAGTGGAAGCACAAGGTGGGTGTTTCCAATAAAGTGGCCAGTGAGTGGATGCACAAGGGAGGTGTTTCCAATAAAGTGGCCAGTGAGTGGAGGCACAAGGGAGGTGTTTCCAATAAAGTGGCCAGTGAGTGGAAGCACAAGTAGGTGTTTCTAATAAAGTGGCCAGTTAGTGGAAGCACAGTGTGGGTGTTTCTAATAAAGTGGCCAGTGAGTGGAAGCACAAGGTAGGTGTTTCCAATAAAGTGGCCAGTAAGTGGAAGCACAAGGTGGGTGTTTCAAGGTAGGTGTTTCTAATAAAGTGGCCAATGAGTGGAAGCACAAGGTGGGTGTTTCCAATAAAGTGGCCAGTGAGTGGATGCACAAGGGAGGTGTTTCCAATAAAGTGGCCAGTGAGTGGAGGCACAAGGGAGGTGTTTCCAATAAAGTGGCCAGTGAGTGGAAGCACAAGTAGGTGTTTCTAATAAAGTGGCCAGTTAGTGGAAGCACAGTGTGGGTGTTTCTAATAAAGTGGCCAGTGAGTGGAAGCACAAGGGAGGTGTTTCCAATAAAGTGGCCAGTGAGTGGAGGCACAAGGTTGGTGTTTCTAATAAAGTGGCCACTGAGTGGAAGCACAAGGTAGGTGTTTCCAGTAAAGTGGCCGGTGAGTGTATGTTCACGTTGTATGACTGAACAGACGAGTGCGCTGAACAGGAGTCCATATGAGGACGACTCAGGCTGGCCTAATCATCTTTTCCGGATGAAAGCAGACACGGGAGGAGAAGCGTTCTCTCTCCAGCTTGGAAGCCGTATCCTTTCAGCTTCTGCACGCTTGCAGACTCTTCCGAGTTTCTCGCTCTCGTCCTTCGCGCTTTCCTTCGTTCTCTCTTTCTGCTGCGGCGTGTGCTTTGGCTCCTGGAGCCGGCTTGCAGGGGAGAGACAATAGGAGCCGAGAGAAAAGTCCCTAACGAGATTTGGGCAAACTCGGGCATATATATCAGGAGGAAATAGCCCTGCGACTGCGGCGCCTGTCATTCTGAGCTATGCCGTTTGCAGGGGGAAGTCGGAAACGAACACATTAGCCGCCATTAAAGCGCCCCGTTACACGCCCAAGGCCGCCCGCCAGCTCCCAGGGCGACATCCCGGGCGCAACGCGTGTCACTAAATCACTTCATTTTTACTCTCTAATGTGCAGCTGGAGGATACGGAGCGCGTTTAAAGCCAAGGCTTTCAGAAATGACGACTCCCCTAAAATGAAACTTATGAGGAGTCTCTGTCTGCCGCTTCTACACTCTATAGGAACGGATATGTGCCCCCGAGGAGCCGCGCGGGAGGGAAGCAGAAAGAGAATTCCAGCTGATGTGCACGTTTGGCTCTTTTCCCCCTCCTCTCCAAAACAGAACCCAACAATTAAAGCAGAAGCTAATGCTAAGGCTGGCGGTTTAAGGCTAGCCTCAGCAGATTGGGCTGCTACTCTGCAGGACACACACGGGGGTTTGCCTCAATGTCTCAACATCTATTGAGATTTGTTGCCGCCCAGAGCCGAAGCGGGCGATCGTATTTTATCGGTGATGGACCTTTAGAAAAACAGCTTATCGAGACACTCCAGGTTAAGAGCCATTACAGAGCCTCAGGCTGACTGCTGTTTACCCGCCTTAGCCATCAGCACCGCTACAGCCTGCACCCAGGTCTTAGGCTGGTTATCCTGCTAGTTTATTATCCCTGTACTGTCATGCTAACCTGCTAGCTAACCGCTTGTCTGGCTATAGACCAAACCTGAACGCCTATGAACACAGACGGTGGCTATACATGTGCTGTCTGCAATATGGCTGCTGCTTTACACTGGCATTCCATGTGTGTTGTGTTGTGTGGGGGCATGTTTGGGTGTTTCCCTGCCAGCTGAGGAGTTTGCCATAGTATCCACTGAGACAGTGGTTAAGAGTTTTTTCACCCGAGGCTCAGTGATTTTTTTGGAATGGCCATTTGAGTGATGCTATGTTGCAGTTGGGATGCTGCCTGAAAGCCGCTTAAGCGATGCTATGCAGCTATGATGCAGTCTGGGCCATATACATATATATACATGAAAAAAAAAAAATAAATAAAATAAATAAATATATATATATATATATATATATATACATGAAAAAAAAAAATATATATATATATATATATATATATATATATATATACACGGAAAAAAAATATATATATACATATATACACAGAAAAAAAATATATATATATATACACTAAAAAAATTATATATATATATATATACATGCAGATATTTTTTTTCTGTTTTATAATTTTCATTATTTTTATTTTGTTTCATTATTTTTTATGTTATTGTTTATTTATTTAATAAAAAATATTATTTCTTTATTTATTGATTTATTTTTATTTATATATTTTTTATTTATTGATTTACTTATTTAATTTTTTAAAAAATGTGTATTTATTTATTTGGTTATTATTTCTATATTCATTTATTTATTTGATTATTTGTTTATTTAAATAATTAATTTATAAATATTAATTAATTTATTTCTATGTTAATTGACATATTTAATTATTTATTACTCGTGATTAAATTGGGAATATAATGACTTGGTTTTCCAGTGTAGGTAAGTAGGAGCTCCTCTGTCATGTCCTGGTTTAGAATGCTGCATATTCCGAGCTCTCAGAGAGACACTGAGACATGGCCGCAGAGACGCTGGTGCAGAAGCCGCAGTCCACCTGCTAGCAGACTCAATTTACAAGCCAGGGGCAGTGGCAATAAAGCGCTAACTATCCGGCTAGCCAGACAGCACTTTAGTGAGCGCTCGCTGACACCTTCATTCCTCTTCCTCCCCTCGGTCCCTCAAGAAACGGTGAGCTCGTGCTCATTTTTTAATCAGACTGCACTAATTAAAAGAAAGCCCCTGGGCCCCCTGGTAGACGGGCCCTCGGACAGTCTCCTCTGTGCAATAAATGCAGATTTATCTCAA
The DNA here is from genome assembly GCA_024036415.1 of Prochilodus magdalenae. NCBI lineage: Eukaryota > Metazoa > Chordata > Actinopteri > Characiformes > Prochilodontidae > Prochilodus > Prochilodus magdalenae. Next base: position 36,768 of record JAMWET010005179.1, on the reverse strand, counting down.
AACCCATCCGAATGGCTTTTCTCTTCCACGTCTTTAATTAAGCCTAACGTGCTTTCGATCTCCAGGTGCTGAGCCGCAAAGACCGGCCCCGAGGCCCCTGTGACTGTTTCAGGCGGAGCTATTCTCCCAGCGGTTCGGGATATAGCGCTGGACTCTTTCAGTTCAGCCTTCCTAAGTCCACTGGGTATATATACAGTATATATACTGTATATGTATATATAGGAGCGGTGGGCATCCCTAGTCACGGGTTGCAGGGTTAGGTGCCTTGCTCACTCCGGCCGTTACTGTAGACTCAGGGAATCGACCCGGTGACCTTCCGGTCACAAGGCTGGTTCCCTAACCCCCAGTGTACCTGGTAGTGTGTAGTACCTCCACAAGGTCCTCTGATTGGACTGGGCATGTACTGGACAAGGTTCTGGATGTAGGACACATCAGTGTTCGACACTCTTCGTGGATTGGGTGGATGCCTTCCCTGGAGCTTTCCTGGTTGTTCCCACAGATTTCCAAGAGTATCCAAATCTGGGGATTGTGTGGGCCAGAACTGTCATCTTGGAATAGTGGGATGGGAATGTTGTTTTTCTCTGAGCTCCAGTAGCTCAGTCTAGGCTCTTTGGTTCACACAAAGGACCCTCAATGAACCCCACCTCCCCAGAACATCACCGGTGGAGCTCAGTTATTGTCCAGTGGATGGATCATGTGAACAGTGTGTGTAAGACGAGACGCTTTATTATGGTTTAATTTGATTGATTATATGTAATTATCATGTAACTACCATGTAATTAAGCATATGAAAATGTAATATGGGATAAAATAAATGACTAATAACTCCAGACTCTAAAACATAAAATTAAAATATCTTATTATGTAATTACAATGTAATTAAGTGTATAGCAATGTAATAACATTCCAATAATAGTGTAATAACATTAACAGAGCTAGACTTTTAAAATATTTACAGATCTTTTAAAATGTTGTTTTTTTTTTTTACTTTAAGACACGTGTAGATTTAAAGCTCAGACAGACTTAAACTCCAACTGAGCACATATTGAATGCAAATACTATTATGTAATAACCACATAACTGGGTTTATAACTATGTAATTGCATTCAAATATCAGATCAAGAGAAAAACAACCAATCAAACAGGATGTAAATTAATGTGACTGGAATATTATTGTAATTACACTCTTATTAAGCATATAACAGTGTAATAACAGTGTAATAACAGTGTAATAATAACAGTGTAATAGCAGTGTAATAACAGTGTAATAACAGTGTAATAAGAATACTCTTGGATACGGAGTGACAGTAAATGTAGTTTTGAATGTAGGGAGTTGCTTTTGTTATGTAGTCAAAGTTTACAAGCCACCCGATGCAGAGCTCGGAGCCCCGGCTTGGCGCGGTAGAACCGATGTTTTTGAGCACTTGGAGACTGATATTCATTGCGTAACTAATTTTATAATTACTTTATAATTACAGTACATTTAAATAATGTAAATCTAACGTACAGCCAATTGGCTATGATAATGGCGCTAATGTTCTGGAGGGTTAATGTGCATTACAGGATCAAATCAGGCGTGCATGCCTTCAGTCTCAGTGGACTGTAAAACATAAGAGCCGGTGTCGTTAAACTGATTGAGTAATGTGCACTTGGAGGCTTTAAAAACAATATAAAAAGATCAATTGAGTTAATTAGCCGGAACCGCGCGTCTGCAGCGCGGCTGCGGTGGAGGAGCGTGGATGGTAATTGGATGGCGGTTGTGTGTACT
>JAMWET010005179.1:25000-32500 GCA_024036415.1 Prochilodus magdalenae | reverse complement strand
GAGACAGAGAGAGAGACAGAGAGAGAGACAGTATGTGAGAGAGGGAGAGGGAGAGAGAGAGAGAGAGAGAGAGAGAGACACAGAGAGACAGTATGTGAGAGAGAGAGACACGCACACAGAGACAGTATGTGAGAGAGAGAGAGAGAGAGACAGTATGTGTGAGAGAGAGAGAGAGAGAGAGAGAGAGAGAGAGAGAGAGAGAGAGAGAGAGAGAGAGAGAGACAGTCTGTGAGAGATGGAGAGAGTGAGAGAGAGAGAGAGAGAGAGAGAGAGAGACAGTATGTGAGAAATGGAGAGAGTGAGAAAGAGGGAGAGACAGCATGTGAGAGAGGGAGAGGGAGAGAGAGAGAGAGAAAGAGAGAGAGAGAGAGAGAGAGAGAGAGACAGAGAGAGACAGTATGTGAGAGAGGGAGAGAGAGACAGAGAGACAGAGAGAGAGAGACAGAGAGAGAGTGAGTATGTAAGAGAGAGAGAGAAAGAGAGAGAGAGAGAGAGAGAGAGAGAGAGAGAGAGAGAGAGAGAGAGAGAGAGAGAGAGAGAGAGAGTGAGAGTATGTGAGAGAGAGAGAGAGAGAGAGAGAGACAGTATGTGTGAGGGAGAGAGAGAGAGAGAGAGAGAGAGAGAGAGAGAGAGAGAGAGAGAGAGAGAGAGAGAGAGAGAGAGAGAGTATGTGAGAGAGAGAGAAAGAGAGAGACAGAGAGAGAGAGAGAGAGCACCAGAGGCAGGAGCTGCAATTAAAAGTGAATGGCTCCCTGGGCCCTGTTTCAGATGGTCTCCTCTCCTGTATCACAGCTATTCTTAGAGGCGGTCCGGAGAGGCAGCCGGAGCTGATAATTTTCCATGCGTGATGAACTGTGAAACCCAACAAAAGCCCCCATTACCACAAGGGGGATTTGGCCCCGCCACTCGCATTAGACTCCAGCAAGATGGAGAAAAGAGCCTTAGTCTAACGGAATACGTAAAAACAGAGAAGAAGAGAATCCGTGTGTCATGGAAACACCACCAGGAATACGAAACGGCTGCGTGAGGTATTCACCGGGACCAGAACTCTGCCGGGACACATTTCCACATTTCCAGAGCGCGTTACAGCCAAGACAATACAATTTCCTAATGCGCTGTGGCCAGCGCCGGCACCCGCTCTGGCAGGTTCCCAGGCAATCCAAGATCACCTCCGGCAATAAGCCTCCGTTTCCGTTTCCTTGTTAACTTCTGTCATCGTCTCATTTTTCCGCGGATGCCCTCGGAATGCCGTTTTACATGAACTTCTTTTTGCTTTGGCATCCGGTATCTCTTTTTTTGTCCTCTTTCTTCATCTTTCCCTATTCGTATTCATCCTACAAATCCAGGACAGGGACTGGGAGGAGAGATAATGGGAAATTTCCGCTGTCTGATTCCGTTCTGTTCGTTATTCTCTTTGTGTATTTCCGACAGGTGGAAGTAACCGAAAAAAGGAGGGAAGAATAAATAAAAAAAAGCTGATAAAAAGTTGTCAGGGAGAATTACGGTACGGCAGGATCGGGGAAGTAGTTCCTTATCTTGTTGTAGCAGACTGTAGGTGCCTAATCCATGTAGTGATGGAGTGGAGATAGACAGGCGGTGCTCGAGTACAGCACACGACTGCTTCCCGTCTTCGTGGCAAGGCCGTTGCGCGGCAGAGCCGATATGATTGACTGCGGGAGCGGGTTAATACAGTCGGGATAACTTCCTCTGGCTGGAGATTGACGTGTCTTTCCATTACGACCTTTACTACGCTGCTCGAATTCAGAAGGCTGCCTGTTAAACCATGGTTAGTTCCAGTTAGCACAGTTAGCACAGCTAGCACAGCTAGCACAGTGAGTGTCAACAAACTCATGCCATAGCAAAACGACCTCTGAACTCACTTTGGAGTCGGCATTTTGCCCACATTCGGAAGTCTTGGTTCTAAGCTATGCCTCTCTATGGGAACATATGGGAATCACTGTGGATGGAGCCAGAAGGAATCAACCCACAGGGACATGCAGCCACACATGTGACGTTGGCAAGGACGGGTCTTATCTCTGTACCTGACTGACCCAACAGCCACCATCACAGACATCCAGCGAGCAGTGGTGTCCTCCATGAGTCCTCCTGTTAGTGCAGCACCATCGGCAGACGGCTGCACCACGCAGGACTACATGCACACAGACCGTTACCACGACTGTCCTTAACACCACGTCACCGTCACCAAAGACTGCAGTGGTGTCGTACCAGACTGTCATGGAGTGACTCAGAACGGCAGCGGGTCATCTTCAGTGACGAGTCCCGCTTTAGTCTTGGTGGAGACGCCCAACGAATCCGTGTGTGGAGGCACCGTGGTCAGCACCGAGATGAACGGTGTGTGCTCCCACGTCCAGAAGACCTGGTGTCCCTCCACCTCCACCCCTACCGCACCATCTGCAGGAACTGTGTGAGGATGTTCAAGCTGCATGGGATGGATTATCACAGGACACCATTAGGAACCTCTACAGCTCCATACCGAGACGTCTGGCGTGTTGGGTTAGCAAACACGGCGGCCCGACGCCATACTGAGAGACAGACTTCTGTATGTGTAGCTCAATAAATATTGATCATATCAGTCTAAATTTATCATCAGTTATTGATCCTGGTAACCCAACACACCTGCACTCCCACACCTCCTTCTGGGTGCAGCAGTGCTCCTGATGATGAGTGTATGTACGTGCACATTGAATAAAAATAAACACCAAGAAATAAATAAACAAACGAATGAAAGTACAGGAATATGGATTATGGATGGGTGAGTAGGCAGAGAAACAGCAGGAGCTGCGGGTGACTGGATCTTCCTGGCGGAGGCGACCTGCATATTTCACAGTAGCTGTGTTAAATAATAATGGCCAGTGAATCAGACGGAGGAAGAGTCTGGCCACAGGGGGCGCTGTGATGCAACCTGGTGTCCACCTGACTCAGCCCATGCCATTAAAATTGACGACGTGGAAATTTCCTCATAAATGCGTTTCTCCAGCTCCAGCCCGGGGCTGGGAGATATGAGGACTCGGAGCCGGGCAGCTCCGGAATGAGGAGAGAGATAAATAAATAAAGCCCGCCGTCGTCAGCAGCTCATGCAAACTTTATAGGCAGCCATCGCTGCTGAAATACAGAGTCTAGACCGGGGAACCCTCAGGAGGGCACGCGTGCTAATGACGCTATACGCTACCAGTTGGCCCACTGACTGGCACGCTAGTAACGGTCACAACGGAACCAAGAGCTGGAGCGTTCTAGAGGAAGCACTGTCCCGAAGCAGATAACCCGGAAGACCAGGGTGCAGCGGCCTTCGCTCCGCTCAGTGGTTCCACCTTCTGTTACCCTTAGTGGTTCCTCGTCATGGTCCTGGCTGCTTGTTTCATCTCGGGGTCCCTCTAATGCTCTTAAGGAGCTTCTCCTATTGAGTCTTGGTTCCCCTAAGCGACTCTTTAGGAAACTTTCATAAACATTTTCTTTTAAAATCTTGGTTCCTCTTATCGGTTCCTTCGCATGCTCATGTGGAACTCCTCCTTTTTAATCTGGGTTCTTCTCAGTGGTTCTCAAGGGGCTTTTAGAAAGTATTTGTTCCTCTCAGGTGATTTTCCTTATGGCATTGGAGGGTTTCTCTTTTCAAGTCTTGGTTCCTCACTGAGTTCTCTTTTTGAGTTGTGGTTCTTCCTTATGTTCTTCGTTTGCATCTTGGTTCCTCTCAGGGGTTTATCTTTATGTTTACAGAAAACTTCTCTTTTCGAGTCTCGTTTTTTCTTTCAGTAGTTCTTAAGCTCTTGGGAAGATCCACCTTTTGAGTCTTGGTTCCTCTCAGTGGTTCTTTTACAAGCTCTTAGAAAAATTCTTCTTGTTGGTTCCTTCTTGTGCCTTTATGGAGCTTCTCCATTTTAACCTTGGTTCCTCACAGCGGTTCTTCAGGATGCTTTTAGAAAGATTTTTCTTTTGAGTCTTGGTTCCATGTATTGGTTCCTTCTTACGGTCTTATTCTCATGTCAGTGGTTCTTCTTTAGGCTCTTTTCGGTCTCAGTTCTTCTCAGGGGATCCTTCTTACAGTCTTGGTTCCTCAGTGAGTTTCTCTTTTTGCGGTTCGGTTCTTTATATTCTTAAGGATTTCATTTTTTTGAGTCTTAATTCCTTTCAGTGGTTCATCTTGAAGCTCTTAGAGAACTACCTCTGAATCTTAGTTCCTCTTCTCGGATCCTCCTGATGGTCTTAGGGGACATTTTGAGTCTTGGTTCCTCTCAGAGCTTCTTCCTCAAGGTATTAGAGGGTTTCTCTTTTTGAACCTTGGTTCATCACAGAGAGTTTTAGTGCTTCTTCACAATCCTAAGGAGGTTTCTTTTGAGTCTTGGTTCTTTCAGTGGTTCTCCTCATGCTCTTACAGAACATCTCTTTTTGAGTCTTTATTCTTTAAGTGTTTCCTCATCATACTTTTAGAGAGTTTTGGATCCTCTCAGTGGTACTTTTTCATGCTCTTAGAGAACTTTTCAGTCCTGGTTCCTCGTTTTGAGTCTTGGTTCCTCTCAGTGGTTTTTCTTCATGGTATTAGAGCATTTCTCTTTTAAGTCTTGATTTCTCACAGAGAGTTTCAGAGTTTTTGAGTTTCAGTCTGTGGTTCTTAAGGAGTTTGGGTTGAGTCTTGGTTCATTCAGTGGTTCTCCTCATGCTCTTACAGAACTTCGTTTTTGAGTCTTCTTTCTTTAAGCGTTTCCTCATCATACTTTTAGAGAATTTCTCCTTTTGAATTTTGGAACCTCCTAGTGGTTCTTTTTCATGCTCCTAGAGAACTTTTTTGTTTCAGTCCTGGTTCCTCGTTTTGAGTCTTGGTTCCTCCCAGTGGTTTTTCTTCATGGTATTAGAGCATTTCTATTTTAAGTCTTTCTCTTTTAAGTGTTTGAGTTTCAGTCTGTGGTTCCTAAGGAGTTTGGGTTGAGTCTTGGTTCCTTTGAGTGGTTCCTCCATATGCTTTCGAGCAGTTTCTTTCACCACATCATGATTCTTTTCAGTTCTAAGTAGGTTTAGGGATGAAAGCTGCTTCGGGGCAGTATCTCGTGTGAACAGTGCTGTACAAACACAGCTGAATGAAATGGAATTGAGCCGAAGATTTCTGAAACCTCCCAAACCTCCAAACACAAAACATCTCGCTTTCCTCATCTAGAACCTCATTTGAACCATCTTTAGTTTCCATTGTGGGAGTTCAGGGGAGAACGGCATGCTGGTAATTACTCTAAATCTGTCATGTAAATCTGTGAAGGGTTTTTTAACGCTGTGGTGCGGAGCAGCTTTCCCAGCCAGCTAGTACAACAGCTCCCGATTTATCAGTTCATCAGGCAGACGATTACAAAGGCAAACAAATCCTCAGCCCCTGAAACCCTCTCGTACGCGGCGCCGAGTCCATTGAGAGCGTAATTAGCTTTTTTTTTTAGATGCTCTTAAAATGCAAATATTTGTGTCCGGATCCCATTGATGGAAAGTCAGCACTTTTGAAAAGCGGCATTGTGGCGGTCCTTATTTATTTCATTTGCCCTCCAATCTCTCTGCGTGATTACGGTATGAATAAAGTGTTTGATTAAAGTGGAATGTCACCGTTTGTCTGCGCGAACGCCGCCTTGGCAGGAGCCCCTTCCCCTCGGCATTCTCCGAGACGGGAGATTTAAATATGAAACGGCCCATATTGTTGCTGACAGCACGCTCAAATCTCGGTGAAATGTCAACGGCTAGTCACTTGAGGAATCGTAGCATGCCAAGAGGAGGCACGGCGCCTCAAAAATGCCTCCCGTCGTTTCCCTCGACTCGGCAATATCCCGCAGAGTTAGGCGGGAAAAGGTCAGATTTATAGATGAAAACAAATAAAGCTATGTCACCTTACGGGGTAATAATAGTAGTGGGTGGAGGGGGGGCCGTGTTGGGTGGGCAGTAATTTGAAGGTGATCCAGGTTAGAACCCGGATGTGGGACACCACGGTTATTACTACGGGTCTTCCTAAAGAGCTAGTCTTATCCTGGACTGTGGACTGTATCCCGCTGAGGCATGTGAGGCAGGTTTACACTGGAGCTAAGAGGAGCCTATAGAGCACCCATTAGCATGGTGCTAGCTACGTACCTAATTCATCACACAGGTGCTTTAAACCACCTGGAGGTGTTCAGTAGTCTCTGACAGCTTTGGTTATGAGGTTTCCGATGCTCTGCTAAACACTGTTAACACGTCCTTCACCAATCCTGATCCGAAAACGGGATTCCCGGCTTCTAAACTGTTCTAGCATGATTGCATAAGACTTTAATTTATGGGATGTAGCTGACGCTGTTATCCAGAGCTACTTACAAGGTTGATCATAATACAGGTAGACCAATGAGTCTAGCTCAAGGACTGGGACTGGGACTGGAACCCTACTCCAGCTCACTTGCAGATAGTGGAGTTATCCATTGCACCAAACCAACCACCAATATATGTAATGTATAAAGGTCTACCCAACAAACCGGGAACACCGCTCCTTTACTGTGAACAACTGTTTTATTATCCTCTTATTTTTTGTAGGGTTCTAATGGAGAACCAAAGGTTCTGTTGTTCTGTTTTTGTGCCAATCCAGAAAGTTATTTAACCAGGATACTGGAAACAAATCTTTCCAGATCCCAACTGCACAGTGTAGCGTGGTTCGTTTTCCCATCTAATAAGGAATTCACACCAAATGAACCTGTACCTGCAGAGACGAATGTAGAGCCACTCACTTTAGTTCTCCCACATACACACTTCAAAAACAAGAACCCAACAAGGAACCAAATGAACTCATGGTTCTACTGTAACATTTTCCACCTGCTCGAGAGAGAGAGAACCATTAAACACTTTTCTGGTCACTTTATGTCACTCTAAAGCATCTGACCAGGCTAATTAGCGCGCTAATTAGCTAGCTAGCTTATTAGCTGCAATGAACCGATATACTGCTCTACTCTGCACACATACACGTCTACATTCACACAGAACCATGCGGAGAACCAAACACAGCTTTACTTATTCTCAGTTAAGTGTTATATGTGATATGAGCAGAAACATGGCAGCCGGCATAAGCGCTAATGGCGTTAGCTTCTCCTAGCTGGTCTCCTGAGGTAGTAATGCTCTCTACAGAGTAATAACTCTACACATATGGATCAGAACACCATCATCCCGTCCTAGTTTACACTCTGGAGCTCTTACTGGAGTATCATAGCGCTGGTGGAACTTCATCTCCATCTGGAGAGTAAAGGATTTACTAAACTGGGATTAGCTTCAGCTGCTAATGTTAGCTAAACACAGAGGATCCTCAGTGAGGCTAATACAGTAGCTTTACCTGCTTTAGGAAGCTGGGGAATGGGGAAAATGGAGGGGAATTGATTATATATGCTGGAATATTTGACACTGCAGCTTCAAATTTGACTGTTATTGATAATATTGATAATGTTTTATCTGTTATGATTGAATTTATTGTAAACCGAGGCACAAATGAAGCTCACTGGGGGTGGG
>JAMWET010005179.1:0-15000 GCA_024036415.1 Prochilodus magdalenae | reverse complement strand
GAGGGCGAGTCGTCTTCCAGTGTTTGATTGACAGCCGTCTCAGCTCAGCTTCCTGTCAGTCATCCTTCTCTTCCTGTCTGGTTGCTGCTCTCTGGATAAAGAATGGAGAGAGAAAAGAGAGAAGAAGGTGAGAGTGTGAAAGAGGGGGGATATCAGAGGTATCCCATATCCAACAGGCCATCAGAGGGAACATGAGCTCCAGCGTTAACACCCTACACATGCTGTACACATGGACAATACTGTCACAACGAAACCATGGAAACGGTCAATATGAATCACATTTCCATGTAATGAGCGTTTTCAAAAGGTGCTGGATGGATCAGGTGGACCGAGTACACATCTCTTCCCCAAACGAACACAAATTTGCTCCACCTGTATCACTAATGTCTAAAAGCATCCCTCCACCCAAATCTTAACTGGTGCGGTCCATTTGGACAGAGGCCATCGCTCTAACCCTGCAGGTCACCTAACGACCACAGCTAACCACTCAATACTTTCCAGGATGATATGGCATTTAGCCTCGAGCTACTTCATCCCACCTGGGACCCCCAACAACCTGGACCCCAGCAACTTCTGAAACTTCATTCTGAGCTTCGTTTTTAATCAGTTCCCAGCATTCAAATACGGACATGTCACGAGGAAATGGGAAATCCAGACAGGATACTAAATAATTCATACTGGATACTGAATAATTATTAGTAGATACCAAATAATTCATACTGGATACTAAATAATTCATACTGGATACTAATTAATTCTTGGTAGATACTTAATAATTCATACTGGATACTGAATAATTCATACTGGATACTAAATAATTCATAGTGGATACTGAATAATGCTTATTAGATACTGAATAATTCATACTAGATACTGAATAATTCATACTGGATACTAAATAATTCATTGTGGAGACTGAATAAATTCTTAGTAGATACTGAATAATTCTTACTAGAAACTGAATAATTCTTAGTAAATGCTGAATAATTCATACTGGATACTGAATAATTCTTAGTAGATACTTAATAATTCATACTGGATACTGAATAATTCTTAGTAGATACTGAATAATTCATACTAGATACTGAATAATTCTTACTAGAAACTGAATAATTCACACTGGATACTGAATAATTCATACTGGATACTAAATACTTCATAGTGGAGACTGAATAATTCTTAGTATATACTAAATAATTCATACTGGATACTGAATAATTCTCAGTAGATACTGAATAATTCATACTGGATACTGAACAATTCTTAGTAAAAACTGAATAATTCATACTGGATACTGAATAATTCTTAGTAGATACTGAATAATTCATACTGGATACTGAATAATTCATACTGGATACTGAACAATTCTTAGTAAAAACTGAATAATTCATACTGGATACTGAATAATTCTTAGTAGATACTGAATAATTCATACTGGATACTGAATAATTCATACTGGATACTGAATAATTCTTAGTAGATACTGATTAATTAATACTGGATACTGAATAATTCTTAGTAGATACTGAATAATTCATACTGGATACTGAATAATTCATACTGGATACTGAATAATTCTTAGTAGATACTGAATAATTCATACTGGATACTGAATAATTCATACTGGATACTGAATAATTCTTAGTAGATACTGATTAATTAATACTGGATACTAAATAATTATAATTACATGCTGAATAATTCGTACTGGATGCTACATAATTCTTAGTAGATACTGAATAACTGATAGTAGTTGAATAAATGAGATTCTGATCTATTCACTGGTTGCTGAACCATATGTAGGATTAATAATCATCACTACTGAATATAACCAGTGCAGTGTAAGGGGCTGATAAAGCACACTAAATTTAATAAACAGTTGTAAAAGCTTTAACAACACTACAGCGTGGCATCTTTGAGTTTGAGCTGAAAGCAAATTCATGTACAAAAGTTACTATAGTAACACCGTATCAGGAGCCACACACTCACAAAGGAGAGAGATGAACTGTACAAGGGCACTGAACGCTATTCTCACACACTCCCTTCCTTCGCGCCTCCCTCCACCCGCTCCAGAGGAGCACAAAGCAAAGCTAATCAAAACAGCTGCCCTTTTGAACCGCAGCCGTATGTCGTATACATACAGGTTACACCACGGAGTTCAGATTAGACTTAGAGGGCACAGGTGACTACACAAAACTGTCCACACAGAGGTAACCCTGAGTTACCTGAGGTCTAATAGAGTGTAGCAGCACGAGACAAACACAGTCACAACCTACTGTCCACAAGTCTATACCACAGTACCTACATTTAGAGCTTAGAGTTATACACTCCACCTAATGAGAAACTGTAGAACAGACTCAGTCTCAGTCTATACCACAGTACCTACATTTAGAGCTTAGAGTTATACACTCCACCTAATGAGGAACCGCTAGAACAGACTCAGTCTATACCACAGTACCTACATTTAGAGCTTAGAGTTATACACTCCACCTAATGAGAAACTGTAGAACAGACTCAGTCTATACCACAGTACCTACATTTAGAGCTTAGAGTTATACACTCCACCTAATGAGGAACTGTAGAACAGACTCAGTCTATACCACAGTACCTACATTTAGAGCTTAGAGTTATACACTCCACCTAATGAGGAACTGTAGAACAGACTCAGTCCTATAGCACAGTACTATACATTTAGTAATCCTTAGAGTTGAACACTAGATGAGAAAACAGTAGACAGAGTCTATACACAGTCCACACTTTAAGAGCTAGAGTTATACACTTCGCCCTAGAGAAACTGTAGAACAGACTCAGTCTATACCACAGTACCTACATTTAGAGCTTAGAGTTATACACTCCACCTAATGAGAAACTGTTAGAACAGACTCAGTTATACCACAGTACCTACATTTAGAGCTTAGAGTTATACACTCGAACCTAATGAGCGTGTGTAGAACAGACTCGGTCTATACCACAGTACCTACATTTAGAGTTTAGAGTTATACACTCGACCTAATGAGAAACTGTAGAACTGACTCGGTCTATACCACAGTACCTACATTTAGAGCTTAGAGTTATACACTCGACCTAACGAGAAACTGTAGAACAGACTCGGTCTATACCACAGTACCTACATTTAGAGCTTAGAGTTATACACTCCACCTAACGAGAAACTGTAGAACAGACTCGGTCTATACCACAGTACCTACATTTAGAGCTTAGAGTTATACACTCCACCTAATGAGAAACTGTAGAACAGACTCAGTCTATACCACAGTACCTACATTTAGAGCTTAGAGTTATACACTCCACCTAATGAGGAACTGTAGAACAGACTCAGTCTATACCACAGTACCTACATTTAGAGCTTAGAGTTATACACTGCAGGGGATCCAAAATGCTATGTGCTGTGTTGTAGCTAGATCATCTCACTGGTACGAATGAATTCAATCAAATATCAGCTAATTTTAGCAGCAAACTTCACAGCACCTGTAGAAAAGCTGGTTGGATAAACGATAATGGTCCTAATCACACCTCAAGATCCACTTTAAGTGGTGCAGGCTGCAGGTTTTGCCATGGGCCTCACCATTGGCGAAACCTTAGCATCAGTGGAAATCTGTGGAACTCCGTCTCCCAGAATCCGCCACCTAATGACATCACTGTCACGTGTCCCTCGCCTACCAATCCTACCATCCTACCGATTCCTCTCAGTCTTCCCGTTGTATACCGAGCGCTCTGCCCTTGTGATACTTGTTCTGACGTTCCGGTTTCCGACTCTGTATGATCTCTGGTTCGTTCCTTCTCTTTCGCCGTCTTGTTTTCCCTGCCTCCTTCTGATTGGTTATTTGGTTTTGACCTCTGCCTGCCTCGTTCTTTATGACTTCGCCTATCCCGTGTCGTATTTTCGCCTGGATTCTGTTTTTGAGCCTGACTGTCAACTTGTTAAATAAACCCAGCCTTGATTTGAACTCAGCGTGTTTCAATCAGATGCACACAAGACGGGCCAGGTATCTTACAGAACTGGAAGACGGAGGATGAACAAGAACTGTGAGACTCTCAGCTGCTCCAAAAAACATGGACAGGCTGTTCTTGTGCATGTACTTGCCAAAGGGGGTGTTACTAAGTATGTGGGGAGCAAGAAGTTAAAGAAGTTCGCTTGGTTAAAATATTAAAGGAATGTCTCATCTTTAACCTCACCCCATGTGGAAATCAGGGCAGTTTTACTCCCTTGGATATTTACAGTAACAGAGAGATTTTGGCCAAGGGGTACCCAAACTTGTGCTCATCCCTGTGTCATGCATTCTCCGTCAGGCTGAGGAAGCATGAAGCGATCCTACACACATCATCAAAAGAACAGTTCCACTGCACCCCGACGGAATCAACCCACAGGAATGAAACTCGGTGGGTAGGTCTGATATCGAGAGACATGCTAATGATTCACGCTCGGCCACACGTCAGCAAGGACGGGTCTTATCTCTGTACCTGACTGACCCAACAGCCACCACTACAGACATCCAGCGAGCAGTGGTGTCCTCCATGAGTTCTCCTGTTAGTGCAGCACCATCGGCAGACGGCTGCACCACGCAGGACTACATGCACACAGACCGTTACCACGACTGTCCTTAACACCACGTCACCGTCACCAAAGACTGCAGTGGTGTCGTACCAGACTGTCATGGAGTGACTCAGAATGGCAGCGGGTCATCTTCAGTGACGAGTCCCGCTTTAGTCTTGGTGGAGACGCCCAACGAATCCGTGTGTGGAGGCACCGTGGTCAGCACAAAGATGAACGGTCTGTTGCTACACGTCCAGAAGGCCTGGTGTCCCTCCACCTCCACCCCTACCGCACCATCTGCAGGAACTGTGTGAGGATGTTCAAGCTGCATGGGATGGATTATCACAGGACACCATCAGGAACCTCTACAGCTCCATACCGAGACGTCTGGCGTGTTGGGTTACACGCGACACAACGGCAGCCCGACGCCATACTGAGAGACAGACTTCTGTATGTGTAGCTCAATAAATATTGATCATATCAGTCTAAACTTATCATCAGTTATTGATCCTGGTCACCTTTATCTTCCTTACCAACAGCACCGCACTCCCACACCTCCTTCTGGGAGCAGCTGCACTACTGATGGCGGGTGTAGATAAGTCAGCTGAACCAACTCAGACTGATAGACTACAAGCAGCCCGGCTGTATAAACCCGTCACTGCCGTTCATGACTGAATCCGTTGTTGTTGTTTATTTGTTTTCAGTTGTTTATTTACTTTAATGAAATCTGCATGATTACCTTCCCGAGCCTTGCTTTAATGGGCCGCTGTTAAAACGTTAACAGTCTCGTAATCGCGAGGGGAGCTTTAGGGGAACGAGTGAAATTTTTGTGAGAGGGGGAAAAGAAGATGAAGGAGGGAGAAATTGTTTTATCAAGCGTGTAATTCGCGCCTCGGATCCTGAAAATGAATCGCTCTCAAAGAAAAACCCGCACACAAAGAGAAACGATTAAAAACGGGCAGCACAACGGGAACGCCGCCGCTCTCCGCTCTCGGAAGAGCCGGGAAACAAAAGAGGAGTAACACACAGGAATATGAGCTAATCGGAATGACTCCTTTATGCCACTCCTGAATTTAATATATGGTTCCTGATATTCCGGCGTTCCTGTTCAGGGATTAGGCCGTCTGAAGTCCGAGGGCACGTGTGTGTTGACCCCTGCCCCGAGGAAGCGCTCGAGATCCGTCCGCTTGTTATCACCTCTTGTCTCGAGTCTGGGACTAATCAACGGGCGGCGCGCTGACACACCGCGGGCAGCAACAACACAGCCGAGCTCTAACAGCTTTGAAATGGACAGAGAGGTTTTCCGAGCTCTGGCCGGAGCCGGTGCGTGTGCAGCGGGCCGTAATGGCCGGTATACACCGTGTGCACACCACTTCCTGTCAAAAGGCTGTCTATTACAGTCACTGAAACTCCACACCTACTTCAGACCAGAGTAGAACACTGGACTGTAATCAGCTCAGACAGTCAGATATGTGTCTGATATAGCTCTTTCCTGCACAGTATTATGGGATGTGACAATAATATTAGAAACGTATATATATATGTTGTGGGAGTGTTCATGTTAGTCATCGAGCAAAGACAAAGAATTAAGGGATGAAGGAACAGTGTTGGTGATGGATAAGGAATTAAGGGATGAAGGAACAGTGCTGGTGATGGATAAGGAATGAAGGGATGAAGGAACAGTGTTGGTGCTGGATAACAGAATGAAGGGATGAAGGAATAGTGTTGGTGATGGATAAAGGAATAAAGGATGAAGGAACAGTACTGGTGATGAATAAAGGAATAAAGGATGAAGGGATGAAGGAACAGTGCTGGTGATGGATAACAGAATGAAGGGATGAAGGAACAGTGCTGGTGATGGATAAAGGATGAAGGGATGAAGGAACAGTGCCTGTGATGGATAAGGAATGAAGGGATGAAGGAACAGTGTTGGTGATGGATAAAGGAATAAAGGATGAAGGGATGAAGGAACAGTGTTGGTGATGGATAACAGAATGAAGGGATGAAGGAACAATGTTGGATAAAGGATGAAGGGATGAAGGAACAGTGCTGGTGATGGATAAAGGATGAAGGGATGAAGGAACAGTGCTGGTGATGGATAAAGGATGAAGGGATGAAGGAACAGTGCTGGTGATGGATAAAGGATGAAGGGATGAAGGAACAGTGCTGGTGATGGATAAAGGAATGAAGGGATGAAGGAACAGTGCTGGTGATGGATAAAGGATGAAGTGATGAAGGAGCAGTGTTGGTGATGGATAAAGGAATGAAGGGATGAAGGAACAGTGCTGGTGATGGATAAAGGATGAAGTGATGAAGGAGCAGTGTTGGTGAAGGATAAAGGATGAAGGGATGAAGGAGCAGTGGTGGTGATGGATAAAGGATGAAGGGATGAAGGAACAGTGCTGGTGATGGATAAAGGAATGAAGGGATGAAGGAACAGTGTTGGTGATGGATAACAGAATGAAGGGATGAAGGAACAGTGCTGGTGATGGATAAAGGATGAAGGGATGAAGGAGCAGTGGTGGTGATGGATAAAGGATGAAGGGATGAAGGAACAGTGCTGGTGATGGATAAAGGATGAAGGGATGAAGGAACAGTGCTGGTGAAGGATAAAGGATGAAGGGATGAAGGAACAGTGCTGGTGATGGCCGTTCTGCACTCTGAGGCTGCTCTGCTCCCACTTGGTTCCGCTCACACACTCTGGTTCTAAGCCCAGCGCTGTTCTAATAGCACTGAGCTACAGTGAATCACACGCGTGTAGACGAAGCCCTTTCCCAGTCGGTGAGACGGAGACGGTTCTCGGAGAGTTCCGGTGTTTTTAGTGCTGGTTAATTAGAATGTCCGTCTCGGTCAGTCAGCTGCTGACCCTGCACCCCAATCGCCCCTCAGTCCAGAGTGCTCAATTAGTGCTGAGTGCTCATGGGCTGCCAGACATTAGCTCTGCTTACGCCTCCTACCTGTGGGGAGTCAACCTGCTGACACCTGCACACGGCTGCAGGCATCCTGCTAACACATCCCAGCCTCTTCCAGGCTATTAGCCGACCAAAGAATGGAAGTGGAAGCTGTGGAGCAGCAGCATATCTGCCTGACCTCACCATGCCAACCATTCCCAATCAGCGTGAGTGTTTCTAATAAAGTGGCCAGTCAGCGGAAGTACATTGCAGGTGTTTCCAATAAAGTGGCCAGTTACCAGAAGTACAAGGTGGATGTTTCTAATAAAGTGGCCTTAAACCGGAAGCACAAAGTAGGTGTTTCTAATAAAGTGGCCACAAACCGGAAACACAAAGTAGGTGTTTCTAATAAAGTGGCCAGTGAGTTGAAGTACACTGTAGGTGTTTCTAATAAAGTGGCCACAAACTGGAAACACAAAGTAGGTGTTTCTAATAAAGTGGCCACAAACCGGAAGCACAAAGTAGGTGTTTCTAATAAAGTGGCCACAAACCGGAAGCACAAAGTAGGTGTTTCTAATAAAGTGGCCAGTGAGTGGAAGTACATTGTAGGTGTTTCCGATAAAGTGGCCAGTTACTGGAAGTACAAGGTGGGTGTTTCTAATAAAGTGGCCACAAACTGGAACCACAAAGTAAGTGTTTCTAATAAAGTGGCCAGTGAATGGAAGTAAAGGGGAGGTGTTTCTAATAAAGTGGCCACAAACCGGAAGCACAAAGTAGGTGTTTCTAATAAAGTGGCCACAAAGTGGAAGTAGAAGGGAGGTGTTTCTAATAAAGTGGCCACAAAGTGGAACCACAAAGTAGGTGTTTCTAATAAAGTGGCCACAAAGTGGAAGTAGAGGGGAGGTGTTTCTAATAAAGTGGCCAGTTAGTGTATAGCTAAAACTCTAATTATAGAACTGGTATTGTCACGAAGCCAGAAGCGTCTGGAACCCTTGATCTTGCACTACACACAGTACCGCAGGCTTAATAATGCTCTCCATATGTTCGGCTGAGTGTACAGCTAGAGACACAATGGAGCAGTCTGTGTTCGGAGCCGGAGCGCTTCTCAAGGTTATTAATAAAAGAATACGGCCCGCTTCTCCCCCTCGGTTCAGAACCGCGCCGCTGCTGTTTGCTTAAAGGGGGCGATGTAAATGAGCCGGATAGCGGCGATGAAAGATCAGTCAGATTAGCTGGAACAGAAACCGGCGGCAACCTCGCTCCTCTAACTTCTCCAAAAAGGCCCACCGGGAATAAACTCGGAAAGTCTCCGGGACACATCATCGCTCTCCATTCAGCCGCTTTCTCGCCGGCCGGGTTCGGCGCGTTTAACCTGTGGACGGGTTCTTATGAATGCAGGCTGGATTGGAAAAGGTCAATTTCTTATGAATCGGGAAGCACGGCGGTGTCCTATTAAACCCCATCACATCCATCACAATGACCATTATCCAGAGATGGATGGAGACCCTGATTAGATCCACCAGATTTAATAAGAAGAAAGCGCGGGGGCAGGTGGAGGGGAAGCGGACGGGGGGAGAAGGAGGAGCGGGAAGGAGTGAAAGAGAGAGGGAGAGAGCAGATGTGTTAAACGGAGTCGTGTCAGCGTCTCAGAATAGCTGAAATGAAACCAATTAGAGCGGCAGGTCTGAGGCGCACGGCTCCCCGTGATTAATAGACACAATATCAGTCCGTCAGAAAGAGGAGAGACAGGACGAGTGAAGGGTCTGACCGGACCGGCCCAGATACTGAGAGCGGAGGGAGGAGAGACAGGGAAGGGCGGGACGAGGGGGCCAAAGAGGAGAGACTGAACGATTTCAGAAAAAAAGAACAAGTGAAGAAGGAAGAGAGAGAAAGAGCGAACGATAGAGAGAGAGGGTAAGTGATGAATGGTAGAGGAGGAGGAACACGAAAAGACGAAGATGGAGAGAGTACGAGACAATGAGAGACGGAAAAGACAGAAACGGAGCAAGAGGAGAAGGGAGAGAAAGAGAGAGAAGGAGGAGGAGGGGAGAGAGACAGGAGGAAAGAATGATGGGATGGGATAGCGGAGAGAAGTGATAAGTGTAGGAGAGAGATGGAGGGGAGGAGAGACGAAGACAGAATAGAGAGAATGGTAGAGAAAGGAGAAAAAGAAAGAAGGAAGGGCAGAAGAGAATGAATAAGAGTGACCATGAGGGAGGAGTATTAGAGAGAGTGAGAGCATGTAAGAATGACAGAGAAAGAAAAAATCGAGAGAGCGAGTGAGGGAAGGAAAGAGAAAGAGTGAAGGATGGATAAAATGAGAATGAATAACTTCTAAGAGAGAGAAAGACAGAGTGAGAGAAGTGAAAAAAGAGAAAGAGACAGTGAGAGACAAAAGAGGTAAAGAAAGACAGACATAATGGGGAGAGAAAGAAAGAAAGAAAGAAAGAAAGAAAGAAAGAAAGAAAGAAAGAAAGAAAAGAGATAAAGACAGAGAGAAATACAGAGAGAGACGGAGAGAGATAGAGAGATAGAGATAGAGAGAGGGGATAAAGAGAGAGGATGAAGTGAGCGTGTGAATTGGTGAAGTGGTGGTACACATTAAAGATCAGAGTCTGAAGGGTCGTTATCTCTCTCTCAGCTCCGTCCACTCATTCCCTCGTTATGCCGCCGCGGTACAGCCCAAGTCCAGCTGATGAAATCGGAGCACTGCTGGAACACGGGCGGAGGCTATTTGGGGCACTTCACCTCCCTCTCCGCTCATTAACCTGACCACGGCCCACTACAGGAGAGGAGCTCCAGCTCTCAGGCGGAGCCGCTACAGCAGCACTATCAATTCACAAGCAGTATCAATACTCCCAGATACTCACACAAACTCATACATACTCACTCATACTCAGATACTCACAAATACTCACATACTCACAGATACTCACACATACTCACAGATACTCATACATACTCACTTACACATACTCACACTCACAAATACTCACTTACACATAGCTACTCACACACTCACTCATACTCAGATACTCACAAATACTCACATACTCACAAATACTCACACATACTCAGATACACATACTCACACATACTCACACATAGTCGCAGATACTCACACATACTCACAGATACTCACACATACTCACAGATACTCACACATACTCACACACACTCAGATACTCACAAATACTCACACATACTCAGATACTCACAGATACTCACACATACTCACAGATACTCACACATACTCACAGATACTCACAGATACTCACACATACTCACACATACTCACAGGTACTTACACATACTCACACATACTCACAGATACTCACACATACTCACACATACTCACACATACTCATAGATACTCACACATACTCACAGATACTCACACATACTCACAGATACTCACAAATACTTACATACTTAGAGATACTCACACATTCTCACAGATACTCATACATACTCACTTACACATACTCACAGATACTCACACATATTCACACTCACAAATACTCACTTACACATACTCACAGATACTCATACCTACTCACACATTCACTCATACTCACAGATACTCACTCACACATATTCACACATACAGATACTCATACCTACTCACACACTCACTCATACTCACAAATACTCACTCACATACAGATACTCATACATACTCACATATACTCACTCATAGTCACAGATACTCACTCACACATACTCACACTCACAAATACTCACTCACACATATTCACAGATACTCACACATACTCATACTCACTCACACATGCTCACACATACTCACAGATACTCACTCACACATACTCATACTCACAAATACTCACTTACACATACTCACAGATTGTTACACAGAATCACAGATACTCTCACACACTCACACATACTCAAAGATTCTTACTCATACTTAAACATTTCTATACTTACACATACTCACATATACTCACAGATACTCAAATACTTACACATATTCACAGATACTCTCACATACTCACATATACTCAACAATACTCACAGATACAGATACCCTACTCCGAAGTTCTTGATTGTCTGGATCTGATGCATTACCAGTAGGCAGCGTTTTAGATGGAACCAGACTACAGAAGGAGGTAGCTCTCCAGGAGGAGGGCTGGTGACCACAGTTTTCAAATGATGGTATCTACCAGTAGCTCAAGCTCCAAAAGCCCTGGTGCTTAGGCCCTCCGGCACACCACCACCAAAGTTCCAACCTTGAGTTGCACTCAGGATACGCTACTCAGGAATTGGCTTGATCAGCTACTGATCCATCTGCCACAAATTGGAGAAACGGAGAGCTTATTGAGCAGTGAAGGAGCAGCCATTCTTCTCGCTGTCAATAATATGCCGTTCCTGTACAGGTGCCTGCAGGTAGATGACAGATTTAATGGGTGTGTGTGAAACAGACTGTGAAGGCCCGCGAGTCCACGTGAGATATCTTCTTCAGATCGCTCTGGAAGACGTCTGCTGCTGCTCCGCTAATCTTTGTGTTAGCACTCGAGCAGGCTGCGAGGGAAGGAGAGGGGAGTATTTTTGGATGACACTTCCACCAACAAGCTGATGCCGAGCATGATTCTTATATTTAAACCTGTAAACGTTTCACGGCTGCCTCATGCAGCTCCACGGAGGAGCAGACTGTCTTAAAGACACACGGCAGGATTTCGGAGGAGTGCGCATCAGCATGCTGCATTATTACACTTAGCGGCCACTTTATCAGAAACCCCTCTCTTGCTGGTGTACCCTTAGAGACTCCAGGTGTTCCAAAACAGTGGCCAATTAATGGGAGCATTACGATGGTGGCTGGGGTTCTAATAAAGTGGCCAGTGAGTGGAAGCACAAGAGTGGGGTTTCCAATAAAGTGGCAAGCAAGTAAAAAAGACAAGAAGGTGTTTCCAATAAAGTGGCCAGTGTGTTGACGTTAAAGGATAGTTTCTAATAAAGTGGCCGATGAGCGAAAGCACAAAGTGGGGTGTTTCCAATAAAGTGGCCAGTGAGTAGAAGCACAAGAGTGGGGTTTCCAATAAAGTGGCCAGTTGGTTTTAGTCTAAGGAGGGTGTTTCTAATGAAGTGGCCAATTAGTGGAAGCACAAGAGTGGTGTTTCCAACAAAGTGGCCAGTAAGTGAAAAAACAAGAAGATGTTTCTAATAAAGTGGCCAATGAGCGAAAGCACAAAGTGGGGGTGTTTCTAATAAAGTGGCCAATGAGCGAAAGCACAAGAGTGGTGTTTCTAATAAAGTGGCCAGTTAGTGTAAGCAGAAAGGAGGGTGTTTCTAATAAAGTGGCCAATGAGCGAAAGCACAAAGTGGGGTGTTTCTAATAAAGTGGCCAATGAGCGAATGCACAAGAGTGGTGTTTCTAATAAAGTGGCCAGTGAGTAGAAGCACAAGAGTGGGGTTTCTAATAAAGTGGCCAATGAGCGAAAGCACAAGAGTGGTGTTTCTAATAAAGTGGCCAATGAGCGAAAGCACAAAGTGGGGTGTTTCTAATAAAGTGGCCAGTGAGTGGAAGCCCATGGAGGGTGTTTCTAATAAAGTGGCCAGTGAGTAGAAGCCCATGGAGGGTGTGTTTCCTATATAAAGTGGTGCCAGCATGAGTGGAAAGCCCATGTTATGGTGTTTCTAATTCAAGTTGGCCAGTAGAGTGGTAAGCGCCATGGAGGGCGTTTTTGTCTAATAATAGCGGCCTAGTGAGTAGAAGCCATGTGAGCGGTGTTATCCAATTAAAGGGCCACTAGTGAAGTAAAAGTACAAGGGCAGTGTATACCTCATGTACTGTGTTCTCAGGTTGTTGTAGCTCTGTTGCTAGGGGTAGGTCAGGGGGTTGCCTCCTCACCTGCTTGCCTCCTGTCTGAACTGAAGCCTCCGTCTGTCCGGTACACCTCCCCTGTCTGCACTAATTCCTTTCTTCCCTGCCTCTCTGACTCTATCCTGTATGCCTCAGTGAGTCAGTAAATAAACTAGAGCTTCCTGCTGCACTCCTGACTCCGGGGTCTCGATTCAGAGCCGCTCTCCGCGCTCGTAGGGGGGAACAAACCCGGCGCACTGAGGATGGGGTGATCCACTGTGTGCGATTAACCCTCCAGGGCAGCGTGTGGAGGCAGTTTGGGGAATGATGCTCTCCGTGTGTTTCTAAAGACACAGGGGAGGAGGGTGTGTGTGCGGTAGGGGGGTGGTGAATGAACACAGCCCACCGATCCTACTCTGTCTCTAACAGGCTGTGGTTTCTTGTAAGCAGTGATGAGTCTATTGATTCGGGGGGGTGAGGGGGGGGGGCTTGTGCACCACCTACTGCTTCCTTCAGCTTCACCGCAAATAAAGCGGTGGGGTCAACGCTTTGAAGTCGGGGGCCGCACCCCGCTTAATCTGCGGAGAAGACACCCCGCTGCCATGCGCGCGTGTACCACTCGGTCTGGCGGAGTAGAGATGTTGCGCTGCGATCTATCTCGTCGCATCTTCATCTGTCGCTCGCTCCTCGATGACACCGACCACCACACCGTCCCTCAGCAGGCACAGCAGCAGGCACAGACCTAATCCCTCCATCGCTCCATCCCCTCTTTCAGCCCCGCGCTCACGCTCAGTGCCTGCTCGTGCCTAGCTTCGGCATGCAGGGCACTTTGTGCCAGTGATTTTCAGCCAGTGCAACAGAACAGTAGAGAGATTCCTGCTCCCTCAAAAAGACAGGAGAACCGGGATACAGCAGGGACATGGATCTCCGGAATCATCCAGGATTCATTCCATCCGGATTTCAGTCAGTGTGTTAGGGTAGTTCGGGTCAGAGAAGCTGGGGGGGTGCTGTTCCGTCATGTACCTCAGCATTTATTTGAAATTAAGAGATTATTATTATTAATATTATTAATTAATAGCTAGATAGATAGATAGATAGATAGATAGATACTTTATTGATCCCAGAGGGAAATTCAAGATACAGCATAGTCACTCAGCCCGAGATTCGAACCCCAGTGGAGTAATGGAGTAATTCTTGGAATTAGGAATAATCCCATTGGGATTCGGAATATTTCTTTGGAATTACGAGGTCATTGTTTTGGGGGTTATGATGTAATTCGTGCTGATGTCATGTATTTTTGGAGTGATGAGATCATTTTATTGGAATTATGGGATCATTTGTTTTGGAGTCATGAAGTCTTTTTTAAAATTATAAGATAATTAATTTTGGAATTATGAGATCATTCTTTTGAGAATAATGGGATGAGTATTGTGGAATCATGACATAATCCTTTTTTAAATTACCAGATCATTGTTTTTGAAATTCTGAAATCATTGTTTTGGATTATAATGCCATAATTTTTGGGATTATAAATTAATTCGTTTTGGAGAAATGCTCTAATTGGTTTTAGAATTATGAGAGCATAAATATTACAATTATAAGACTTTTTTTTTTATTATGAGGTGATTGCTTCTCTTTATTTAATTATGAGATTTTACAAAGAATATATTATGGACAAAAAAAAAAAAAAAAAGTTCAGTGGGCACAAGCCCGTAAAGCCAGGAGATCGCGAGCCA
>JAMWET010005178.1:0-39129 GCA_024036415.1 Prochilodus magdalenae | reverse complement strand
CTGGAGTCTTCAACACACTACAGATCTTCAGTTTGGTCCCATACTGCATACTACATACTACTTTTAGACAGATGTAGTATGTGAGTAGTATGTAGTATGCCATTTCGAATACAGCCAATGTTTTGTTATATAGTAGTTTCTTTACAGTGGTGGTGAAGGGAACCAGAGGTCATGTCGACAACGTCAAGTCCACCAGTGAACCGACACGGCCTCATGTTCATGTGTCTAATGTTGATGATGATAAAATCCTGGTGGGTGTGGCCTCTAGGTAAACAGATCTAGTTATTAACATATTTTAATACACAACATATACAGAAAATGTCTCTGCTGTAGTTTAGCATGCACCACAGGCAAGATAGGCCTCGCATCACGTGGATGAGTTAACTGAGCTTTCAGGTGGGGTGCTCACGTTGCATTGTATTTGGTGTATGTCATTCATTCACTCGTCTACTCATCTAAACAGCTAGTTACTCCAGTCATCCACCTGGCTAACTGCTTTAAAAATTCCAAAGTATGTTCCTCACGTCTACTGCAGACCAGTTTCTGATTCCCACCATGTTGAAACTTCTGTTAAACTTGAGTTATGATGCAGCTGCACATGTGCAGAACGTACTTAAACATTCCGATTGGGAATGTCATCCGGTCCAGCCGTTTACATGGCTGTTATTGCTCTGTTTAATAGATTATTTACGAATCACCCATCTCGTTCAACCGGATAGAATTTGTACTCAGCATAAACTCATTCCGATTGAGGTGTGTACATGGATGTATACTATTCCGATTGAGGAATTAGTATGATTATTCAGGGATTATCAGGCTGGTTGTAAATGTGGCTGTGGTGTCATATCAGACAACGAATTGGTAACCATGGCCCTCTGTGAAAGAGCTTTCAGAGGATTCAGATGTCTGGTTCCTATCACTGTGAACTAATTGGTGGAGTTCCCCTTTAAGCACCAGTAGGAGAACCTATTCACCATGACTCCAGTCACCTCGGAAAACCTCTTTAATGCTGTGGAGGAAGTGATTCCTGGTTTCACTGTCAGCTGCAGCAGGACGGTTCTAATTTCACAGCCCTCCTGATAGTGAGTGAAGGTGTTGCGTCAGGTGTGCAGTGTTTAATTGGCTTGTTATTTACATACGGTTACGTCGCTGATGTTTTCTTTAGACCCAGAGTCTGAGATTGCTGTTGCATCAGTATGTTTATGCACCCAAGGACACTTCCACAGCCCCTCTGTCAGGAGAATTTCAGGGAAGGTGTAACGTGTGTGTGTGTGTGTGTGTGTAGATGCGTTGTCCTGCATGGTGTCTGAGTGGTCAGAGTGGGGTCACTGCAGTGTAACCTGTGGACTGGGAATGCGGATTCGGCGGCGCATGCTGAAGACCCCTGCACTGCCCCACCAGTGTGGAGAACCTCTGGAGGAGGTGGAGAAGTGCATGTTACCAGAATGTCGTGAGTAACACCAACACACGTGTGTACACACACACACACACACACACCTGACATAATAGTAATACTGCTACTACTGTTACTACCATCACTATTACTACTGTTACTACAATCACTATTACTACTGTTACTACAATCACTATTACTACTGTTACTACAATCACTATTACTACTGTTACTACCATCACTATTACTACTGTTACTACCATCACTATTACTACTGTTACTACAATCACTATTACTACGGTTACTACCATCACTATTGTTACAGTTACTGCTATCACTATTACTACTGTTACTGCTATCACTATTACTACTACTGTTACTACTAGGACTATGACTATTACTGCTACAGCTGCTACTAATACTACTATTACTATTGTTACTACTATTACTACTACCACTATTGCTACTACTGTTACTATTACTATTACTACTATCACTATTACTACTACTGTTACTATCACTATTACTGCTACTACTGATACTACTATCACTATTACTACTACTGTTACTACTAGGACTATGACTATTATTGCTACAGCTGCTACTAATACTACTATTACTACTGTTACTATTACTACTACCACTATTGCTACTACTGTTACTATTACTATTACTACTATCACTATTACTACTACTGTTACTATCACTATTACTGCTACTACTGATACTACTATCACTATTACTACTACTGTTACTACTAGGACTATGACTATTACTGCTACAGCTGCTACTAATACTACTATTACTACTGTTACTACTATTACTACTACCACTATTGCTACTACTACTACTATCACTATTACTACTGTTACTACTATCACTGTTACTACTACTTTTACTGCTATCACTATTACTACTACAAATACTATTATTACTACTACTGTTACTACTATTACTACTACCACTATTGCTACTACTGTTACTATCACTATTACTGCTACTACTATTACTATTACCACTATTGCTACTACTGTTACTACTATCACTATTATTACCTATTATTACTACTATCACTATTATTAATATTTTCACTATTATTGATATCACTATTACTGCTGGTGCTGCTTCTACTGCTGATTTTGGATTTGTTTAATATTCCAGCTAATTTCTTAATTATATGAAGCTGTATTTGCTCCTGGGCCTTAAACAGCCCATAAGAAATCCACAAATCCAATCAGGACTGTCTATCAGTGGAAATTAGAGTCATCATTTAGTGAGAGCTGAATAGCAGAGTCTAGTGCTCAGGGTGCAGTGTTCGTGCCGTGTTCAGGATTTAGTTTGAAGGGTTCCTGTCTGTGCAGTGCTCTTTACATCAGAAACATTAGACTAAACCATAGTTTTATATAGTCCATGTTGCCCAATCTGCCACAGTCTGTAGTAGAGCCTATGGTGAATGATTTACAGCCCAGATTTTAAGATGAACTGTGAATATGGGACAGGCTTTATGGCCCTTGAGATCGCTGCTGTATGTTCACTGCTGATTCTTCTAAAGGTGTAAATATTTTTTTATCGCCGCACTAATATCGCCTGGTGTTTAGAGAAACATCATGGTGCAAATAAATGTGTGTACAGGCAAGTGCAACATGCAAATTAGCAAAGACTGGCATGTTATATAATCCATTCATCTTCTCCACCACTTGTCCACTTGAGCCTAATCTAGCATTCTCGGGACAGAAGGCAGGGAACCCCCTGGACAAGACCGCCAGTCCATCACAGAGCAGACACTCTGATATGCACATTCCCGCACACACACACCTAGGGTGACCATGTAGCATCTCCAGGTCACCTGACTGCATGTCACTGGACTATGGGAGGAAGCCCACTCAGACACAGAGAGAACATGCACACAGATAGGACCCTAGTCCCCCAGCACCTTTACACTGACTTCATGCACCCTTAATTTCCCTGTCTCTTTTCACCCCCCAGCTGTGGACTGCATGCTGTCTGATTGGTCCGAATGGTCGGAATGTAACAAGTCGTGTGGAAAGGGTCACATGATCCGCTCGCGCATGGTGAAGTTGGAGCCACAGTTCGGGGGTCTCCCATGTCCGGAAACCGTGCAAAGGAAGAAGTGTAAAATCCGGAAGTGCACCCGGGGCCCGCGGGCTAGTAGCGCCAACAAGAAGGAAGAAAGGAGGAGGGGAGGAAAGGCAGCCCCAGCGCCAGCGCCCGCGAGCGAGGAGAGTTTAGGTACATCTGTGCACACAGATCAGCACACAGATCAGTGTTCGTGAATTTGACAGCTTGAAGTAATACAGTCCGAAAATAGAAACGAGCTGAGAATGCTCAAACAGGCTGCAGGAAACATTCCTGGGAAAGCTTGTAGTGCTCGGTACAGCATCAGAGAACATTTTAGTCGAGCCAAACAGCATCTGATTTAACCAGGGTTTATAAATATGCCCGTTTAAAGACTCAAGGCAGTGAAGGGCCACAGATTTGACACTGTACAGTCAGATCTGAGCACCACGTCCAACATGGCGGTCTATCAGCAACACTGTCTAATTTAGGAGGGTCATTGGGTCATTACCATGGCTGCCATTAGCATCTTCCATTAAGCTTAACATAACCACCTCCACTGACATCTGTTTCTCCGTATACTGTATTACCCTGTTCTTTAATGGTCAGGACCCCCACAGGACCACCACAGAGCAGGTATGATGTGGGAGGTGGATCATTCTCAGCACTGCAGTGACACTGACGTGGTGGTGGTGTGTTAGTGTGTGTGGTGCTGGTGTGAGTGGATCAGACACAGCTGTGCTGCTGGACTGAGAATCATCCAGCAACCAAAACTATCCAGCACAACAGTGTCCTGTGACCCTGGACTGTGGGCAGCGCCCTGTGGGCAGTGTCCCATGGGCACTGATGAAGGACTAGAGGACCAACACTGCACTGTGCAGCAGCAGATGAGCTATCGTCTCTGACTGTCCATCTACAAGGTGGACCAGCAAGGTAGGAGTGTCTAATAGAGTGGACAGTGAGTGGACACAGTGTCTCAACACTCCAGCAGCACTGCTGTGTCTGATCCACTCACACCAGCACCACACACACTACCACACCCCCACAAAGTATACAGAGAAACAGATGGACAGCGCGTGTAGCTACAAGTGGCCAGCGTGTATAGCCAAGCTGTTGTGATACGGTCCAGCTTCATTTCATCCTACCTCACTAAACCCCTGCGCTTCCTCTTCACCAGTTTGCAAGATGCGCTCATGGTCCAGCTGGACGGAGTGTACCAAGCCCTGCGGCGGGGGGACCCAGGAGCGGACGATGGCTGTAAAGAAGAAAGGCAAAGGCTCACAGCCCAACGGCTGCAAGCGCAGGAGAGAAGCCCGCGCCTGCAACACGCAGCGCTGCTAACCCCTCAGCACAGACCGGCACACACACACACATACTCACACGACACAAACGCTCAGCGCTCAGTCCTAGCCGAGTGGGAGGCCTTTCTGGACTGGTGAGGCCATAGCGTTCTGCAAGCTAGAGCTCGTAGGCTTTTAGAGTCTTCCTCACCGCGAGTGAGGACTAGGCAGACGTTTCCGTGATTAGTTTTAGTTGCCCTCTCAGCAGGCATATGTATTAACTCTATAACCCACAGTACTCAACGTCGCCCGTCTCGCACTAAACCATACTAAACACGTCAGTTATACCCTTTATTTTGTTACGTTGTTTTTTGTTTGGTTGTTTTCCCTCACCGGCACTAATCCCGTCTGCACCCCTCCATTAGCATGCACTGTACAGTCTCCGAGTGGGAATATTTTCTATGGGTTTGTTTTTTTATTAGTCCACGAACGGAAATGCACTACATATGGCCGGTACGCGTACACGAACCACGCCCGTTGGTTTCTCCCAATTTGCAATTTTCAGTCTGCGGCAAGGCTTAACCTGTGGCTGGAAAAAGCAGCGTGAACGTGGTAGCTGTCGGATTTTTGGGAATTGGCAGAGCGTCACACATTGTCAAGGGCATCACCCAGGATTTGCAATTCAATCGAGCTTACCCACGAACCCCCCCACCACCACCACCACCCCCAGCCATCGCTCCCGTCCCCGCCTCTAATCCGGGGTTGGCTTGGCCGCATCAAGCCACCGCTATTGAGCGCTATCAAGGTGGGTCACCCACGATCGATGCCCGATCGATTTGGACAACAAGCATCTGCTGAGGATGGATTGATTTTCCATTGTCTGTACAAAGTAGTTTTGCCGCACCGTCTAGAAGACTCCCAGCTGATTAAAAAACGAGAGGAAGAAAATAAAAAGGTTTTTATTCTTTGTTTTTGATGCTTTTTGCCGAAGTTAGGATGTGGTGTAAAAGTCCGCGGATGGTCGGAAGCGATCCTGCTGAACGGAGGAAGCACAGGTCAGAGGGGATAACCGTTCCGAGTCCTTTTGTAGAACCGCCACGTGTTGGTGTTAGGTTGGAAGTACGTGGTGACTGTTTATTCCACTGTAGTACTGCGTAGAGGCCGATGTATCACGCTCAAGTAGGGAGGGAAAGAGTGCGGTTCTGGTTTTAGACACTTTCTAACTTTTTTCCTGTGGAATTTTGATATACTCAGCACCCAAACCTCTTTGCCAAAGTCATGTGTAGGTCTCTCTCTCTCTCTCTCTCTCTCTCTCTCCCTCTCTCTCTCTCTCTCTCCCTCTCTCTCTCTCTCCTCTGCAATATATTACTATTTTGGAATAAATCACCTTTACAATAAAAGTAAATGTGACAAATTCTCTTTGCACCGTGTTCCTCATTACGAGCCCACCCTTCTTCCAACCCTCATTGCATTAACAACACCCCCCACCCCCACACACACTCCGTCAACAACGTGTGACTGAAGCGTACCCAATAGGGTATGTGTGTACCCTCCATGAGCATCAGTACCAGCTGGGACTGGAGCTGGCATGTCCTGCCCAAGTTTCTGGATGTAGACCACATCAGTGTTCAGACACTCGTCCATCAAAGACTTGCACAGTTGGTGCCAGATTTGGTGGATGCCTTCCCTGGCACAGTTCCTGGGATTGTATCCACTGCTGGTAGACCCGTATGAG
Organism: Prochilodus magdalenae; assembly: GCA_024036415.1. Lineage (NCBI taxonomy): Eukaryota > Metazoa > Chordata > Actinopteri > Characiformes > Prochilodontidae > Prochilodus > Prochilodus magdalenae. The sequence continues at coordinate 32,645 of JAMWET010005178.1, read as the reverse complement.
CGTACGCTTCCATACACCTGCAGATTCAGCTGTTTCCTTCACACTATGGTCTTTGGCCACGCCCACATGCAGTCCCTCCTTTTAGCCAATCATTAACATCTGCTAGCCGTTTTCCACACATGGTATAAGACATTCCCTGAGACCTCTTTGCAATCTATGGATCCCGTCACTCACACCCCGCAGTATTTATAGCCCTGTCTTCCTCATGCAGCGCCATCTGCAGGAGCCTGAAGTTACTACCACCACCACATCCGGGGAGCTTAAGTACCTCTACAGAGCATTAGACCGCTTTCTGAATATGTCAGTAGTTGGGATGGGAGCAGAGGTGAACCCTACAGACACAGAGGTTCTTTACAGTGGTGGTGGGGATGGGAACCCGGAGTCACCATTCCTACAAATATGTGGATATGGACATTTTAATAACTATCTAAACCACCAGTGAACCCACACGTGTCCTAATGGTTTATATATTGTATACTGGTGAGGGTAAAATATTCATAAATCTGCAAATATGTTTCCAAGGGGACTATTTTTATCTCACAGTGCCCTGCATGTATCCCTCCACCATGACTAGATATAAATAAATGGTTTAAATACATTTAGAGCCGAACCGCATCACTGCCCCAGCTGGTGTCCATATCAGCATTCAGGTAGTAGCGTTCGGTGAGGGAGCTCTTAGAGGTGGACGTCTGGTTCCATTCACCACCACTGTGAACAGTTCTGACTGCGTTTCACACCAAACCCGCTCTGAATGACTCTGAGTTCATGGAGCTCTTCTCTAATTGACATTTCTTCGTGTAATTTTAGTGCACAATTGCGAGATCTTGTCTGAACTCAGGGTTGCCAGGGGGTGTGGAATTTCTGGAATATCATGGAACTTTATGGGAGTCTCGTTCCAGGGGATTTGGTCAGTTGAGAGTTGAGACCTTAAATATACGGGTATTTTTAAAATAAACCACAACATGCAAAATGTGCTGTATCTGTAAATACCTATATAAATATTCATAAATATTATATATACTGTAAATTCATTAAAAAAAATTGTGTATTAATTGTTCACATCAGCTAAACATGTTTTTTGACTACTGGTGTTCAAACTTTTATATGCAACCATGTAAGCACATCTGGACTGAGTGCTTTACAGCGGTTTGTCCACTAGAGGAAGACATAGAACATGGAGACCAGCGTTCCTCTGTTCTCCTGTAGGTACCACATGTTCACCACCAGATGGTGCTGTAACACCAAGATTTAAAGTACTGAGTTTCAGCTCCATACTGTATAATATTCCAGCTGTGGTATAACCAGCTTTACCAAAACTCCCCTGAACATCTGTTCCTCTGTTTACCTTCTTAGCCTCTTCTGTAGGGTTAAAACCCTGTTGCCAGGACCCCCACCGGACCCCCATAGAGCAGGTAGTATATTGTGTGGGTGGTGGATCATTCTCAGCATTGCAGTGACACTGGCGTGGTGGTGGTGTGTTAGTGTGTGTGGTGCTGGTGTGAGTGGAGTGTTAAGACACTGTGTCCACTCACTGTCCACTCTATTAGACACTCCTACCTTGCTGGACCACCTTGTAGATGGGCAGTCAGAGACGATAGCTCATCTGCTGCTGCACAGTGCAGTGTTGGTCATCCTCTAGTCCTTCATCAGTGGGCACAGGACGCTGCCCACAGGACGCTGCCCACAGGACGCTGCCCACAGGACTCTGCCCATAGGACTCTGCCCACAGGACGCTTCCCACAGGACGCTTCCCACAGGACGCTTCCCACAGGACGCTTCCCACAGGACACTGCCCACAGGACTCTGCCCACAGGACGCTGCCCACAGGACGCAGTTGGCTGGTGAGTTTTGGTTGTTGAACTAGATGTGCCTGAGTCTGAATCTGGCCCTCCAGGACAGGTGTCCCTTACCCTAGCACTATGGTCCTGGCCAGACCAGGCCGCTCCACCAGTCGGTCACCATGAAGCAGGTCATTCTTCACCCCAGTACAAAATTATGCAACGGCTAAATGCAAATGTTTGGTCTTCACACACACAAGTTAAAGAGCCTTTGGCCTAATCTTCCGCTCGCTATCGTCCCAGCGTTCCTCATCCAGCGCAGCCGTAACTATGGCAACACACACAAGCCTACATGGCTCACTCATGAAACATTTAGCGGCCGTTGTCAGAGAGACATTTTGCTGATGCATAATATATGAATATCCATGGTGAGGTAGAAGCATCCACAGAGGCCAAACGGGATGAAGGACCCATCACATTGGGAATGAGCCGGACAACTGCATTCCGCTCTGCAGCTTAGCAGCATGATATTGTCCTTCTTTATCGTCTCTATTTGGGACCACTTGGCAAACACCCAGAAAATGGACAGGCCGGAATTACATTCCGTGATGAGCCTAGTCAAACAAAGCATTTGTTTGCTGACCTTGTGACCTGGGGCAAACTCAAATAGGTTTACTGGCCACTATATTAGAAGCCCCTTTAAGCTCCGCCCTGCCTGTGACCTCATCAGTGACACTGGCAGATGGAAAACTTCCCATAGCCGACACCATACCCAGCCAAACTAAGCATGAAGGCAGCCTAAATCCGATGTTCTCATCAAATCCAATTTTAACGGACAAAAGTATTGGGACGCCGACTTGTTACACCTACAGGAGTTTTTCTGACAACCCATTCTAAATCCATAGGCATTAATATGCCCCCCTTTAGTACCCCCCTTTGCAGCTACAACAGCATCCAATATTTTGGAGTTTGTCAGTGGGAATTTTTGCCCATTCATCCGCAAAAGCATTTGTGAAATCAGACACTGATGTCAAACGAGAGTAATAGGCTTGCAGTCTCCACTCTAGTTCACCCCAGAGTTGGTAGATGGGGTTGAGGTCAGTGCTCTATGTGTGCCGCTCAGGTTCTTCCACACCAGACTCACCCAACCAGCCTTGCTTTGTGCACTGGGGGGCACAGTCATGCAGGAACAGGAAAGGTTCCTTCCCAAACTGTTCCCACAAAGTTATAAGCATGCAGTTGTGCAAAATGTCTCGGTCTCCTGGAGCATTAAGATTCCCCTTCACTTGGACTATGGTGCTTTTGGTGGACCCCTGAAAATCAACCCTATAGCATCATTATCCGTCCTCCACCAAACTTCACAGGTGGTACAGTGCAGTCAGGCAGGTAACGTTCTCCTGGCGTTCTCCAGACCCAGACTCGTCCATCAGACTGCCAGATAGAGAAGTGTGGTTGGACACTCCACATAATCTGCTTCCACTGATTCAGTGCTCGGCATTGTGCTTGGTGTGCTTAACACAAAAACTGTGCTCTGGGAGCTTCATGGATTTCCATGGCTGATCCGATCAGGAAATCCATAAAGCTCCCAGAGCACAGTTTTTGTGTTATGCCAGTTATGGAGGATTGGAGTTTTTCTGAACTATGCTCCGCGGCTCCGCGGAGACCCCGCTCTCTAACTTTACATGGGCTCAGAGTTCGTTCCTGAGCTACTGGGCTTCCTAAACACTTCCACTTTCCGGATTACCACTCACAGCTGATTGTGGAATAGGTAGAAACTGACTTGTTGCAACGGCTGCCTACTCTTTCAGTACCTTGAGTTTAGTGAGCTCCTAAGAACGACCCAGTCCTTCACTATGGCCTATAAAGTGCCACAAGGGACCCAGCCATGGGCCATCAGTAAGTAAGAGTTGTGTCCCAAAACTTTTGTCCATATAGTCTCTTTTCTAAATATGATCTATATCCGACATCAATCCCAACAGATCAAAGACGGATCCGCATGTGGAAAAGAACATTGCTTCACGTTTCGTGCTCACCCAGAAGTAAACAATCAAAATGGGGAGTCAGTAACAGCCGCTAGCCTGAAGCTGATGTGCAATTTGCAGCCTGTAAATCGGAAGCAAAGGCTGCACTGGCTATTCCTTTCGGAATCTCATCCGAAAGAAATGGAGCCGTTTCCAATAAGGGCCTTCTAATTTTGTTAGAACAGAAACATCAGTGTTTATGGGCCTTGCTGCCTCATTATTCCGCTACTGAAATCCTCCCAACAGGACGAGCATCCAGTTGATGGATTGACGTACATGAATTCCAATCAGGCCTGCTGCTTTGCCGCATATCGGACACATATTGGATTTCAGTTCACAGCAGGCCAAAGTGGCTCAGGTCCAATCTTTTTAGTCATGTGTGAACCGAAACGTGATACTTCCAATTTGGACACTTTCATATACAGCACTGAACACCGATGCGCGTTCATCGTCAAAAGAAGAGCTGCACCCAGAAGGAATCAACCGACAGGAACGAAACTTGGTGGGTGGGTTTGACATTGTGAGACCTGCCAATGATTCAAATTTCACGCTCTGCTGCACATGTGACGTGAGCAAGGACGGGCCTTATCTCTGTACCTGACTGACCAACCAGCCACGATTGCGGACATCCAGCGAGCAGTGCTGTCCTCCATGAGTCATCCTGCTAGTGCAGCACCATTGGCAGACGGCTGCACCACGCAGGACTACATGCACACAGACCGTTACCACGACTGTCCTTAACACCACGTCACCGTCACCAAAGACTGCAGTGGTGTCGTACCAGACTGCCATGGAGTGACTCAGAATGGCAGCGGGTCATCTTCAGTGACGAGTCCCGCTTTAGTCTTGGTGGAGACGCCCAACGAATCCGTGTGTGGAGGCACCGTGGTCAGCACCAAGATGAGAGGTTTGTTGTCACACGTCACGCGTCCAGGAGGCCTGGTGTCACTACACCTCCACACCTACCGCACCATCTGTCCATCATTTTTGGCTTTTGTGTGCTTAAAAACTCGACATGTCCAAACAGCCCACCAATCAAGCTTGTTTTGACCTGTAGGACAAGACCAGGTTCTAGCTAACGGAACCCATTCTCCTTCAGGGTTCTGTGCTGATGATGATGTGAATAGACGTCCGTGTCAGACTAATGAATGAGCTTCTAGTAAAGACTGGTGGACTGAGAGACACTAGAGTCTCTTTACCTACACTGAGCTGATGAAGAGTCCTGTTCCAGAAATGATAATAGGACATTAGAGCCGTAATAAAGCATGCTCCTGTTACTCTCCATACTTCAGTACATCTGAAGGTACATACTTTAGTACTGTTACTCTCCATACATAAGTACTCTCCATACTTCAGTACATCTGAAGGTAACATACATACTCTCCGTACTTCAGTACATCTGAGGTACATACTTTAGTACTGTTACTCTCCATACTTCAGTACATCTGAAGGGACATACTTTAGTACACTCTCCGACTTAAGTACGGAAGGTACATACTTTAGTACTGGTACTCTCCGTACATAAGTACATCTGAACTCTCCGTACATACTTGAAGGTAGTACTGTTACTCTCCATACTTCAGTACATCTGAAGGGACATACTTTAGGTACATGTTACTCTCCGTACTTAAGTACGTCTGAAGGTACATCTTTAGTACTGTACATACTTCAGTACATCTGAAGGTACATACTTTAGTACTGTTACTCTCCATACTTCAGTACATCTGAAGGTACATACTTTTAGTTACTCTCCGTACTTAAGTACTCCGTACACTCTCCAACTTCAGTACATCTGAAGGTACATACTTTAGTACTGTTACTCTCCATACTTCAGTACGTCTGAAGGTACATACTTTAGTTACCTGTTACTCTACATCTGAAGGTACATAAGTACTGTTACTCTGACTTCAGTACGTCTGAATACTACTTAGTACTGTTACTATCCATACTTAAGTACGTCTGAAGGTACATACTTTAGTACTGTTACTCTCCGTACTTAAGTACGTCTGAAGGTACATACTTTAGTACTGTTACTCTCCAGGTACATCTGAAGGTTTAGTACTGTTACTCTCCATACTTCAGTACGTCTGAAGGTACATACTTTAGTACTGTTACTCTCCATACTTCAGTACGTCTGAAGGTACATACTTTAGTACTGTTACTCTCCATACTACGTCCATACTCAGTACATACTTTAGTACTGTTACTCTCCATACTTCAGTATGTCTGAAGGGACATACTTTAGTACTGTTACTCTCCATATTTAAGTACATACTTTAGTACTGTTACTCTCCATGCTTCAGTACATCTGAAGGCACACACTTTAGTACTGTTACTCTCCATACTTCAGTACATCTGAAGGTACATCAGTACTGGTACCCTCCATACTTCAGTATGTCTGAAGGGACATACTTTAGTACTGTTACTCTCCATATTTAAGTACATACTTTAGTACTGTTACTCTCCATACTTCAGTACATCTGAAGGTACATACTTTAGTACTGTTACTCTCCATACTTCAGTACGTCTGAAGGTACATACTTTAGTACTGTTACTCTCCATACTTCAGTACGTCTGAAGGTACATACTTTAGTACTGTTACTCTCCATACTTCAGTACGTCTGAAGGTACATACTTTAGTACTGTTACTCTCCATACTTCAGTACATCTGAAGGTACATACTTTAGTACTGTTACTCTCCGTACTTCAGTACATCTGAAGGTACATACTTTAGTACTGTTACTCTCCATACTTCAGTACGTCTGAAGGTACATACTTTAGTACTGTTACTCTCCATACTTCAGTACGTCTGAAGGTACATACTTTAGTACTGGTACTCTCCGTACTTAGGAGCTTCTTGACTAGCTACACCTCCTTTCAGACCTCCATAGCGCTGTGATGTCTTCTCACACTGGAAGAAGGATGAACGGAAGCACCTGTGGATGTTCTCTGACCTGAAGTGAGAGTGGAGCTGCTTATCTGAAGGTCTACCGGGTCTTCCAGGTGGTTGCTAGGAATACCATTTTTTTTTTACCTCAATCTATCTCTCTATCCATGGTAATAAATGAGGTATACGGTTAAAAGAGCTTCATCTTGAGGTGAACTTAGACTACAGTTGCTGTCTTTGTATTTCCATGGAAACAAGTTTCAACATGTGACGAACCTGGCGTGACCCACTGTCTCAGATACTTCAGACTCCGCTGAGTGCCGAGCGCCCAGGAGTCTTTACGCAGAACTCTTGCTCTCTAACAGTGAATCTCCATATACGTCCAGCCTAAATGTCACGTGTAGTCCGAACTAAACTCGCTCCAGATCTTATTACCCTTTCAAATGTCATCTCAGGACCAGAACCGCACACTGGCATTTACAAAGCAAAATGAAGAGGTGTCCAGAGAAGAAGAAAAAAACGTGGGTTTGAAGATCTTATCCGGTTAACTCTTCACTGCAACAGAACGGCTCACCTGAAAGTTATAGGACAAAGCAGCGGCCAAAAGTTTAGAGACAGCCAATCAAACACAGTCTAAGGTTTAGCTTAACTCTTTACTTAGCTTAATTTCTTAGACATCAAACTATAAAATAGAACTCATGGGATTATACGGTTCACCTGAAGCCCCTCCAGAGTGGAGCTGTACAGGAGGATGGACCGGCTTCCTTACCCTGCAGTGGAGCTGATAGAACAAGGTTTATTACTAAGCAGGTTTGGAGCGATTCTATTGGTCGGTCCATCATGAATATTCACTAACCTGAAAGGAGAACTAGAGCTTTTACACTGTGCAGAAAAAAGATCAAAGCTTCTACACCACTGAATATATATTAGAGGTGGAGATATGGAGGAGTATCATACTGTGTACATCAGGAGTAGATGTGGTGGATCAGGATATGGACTGGTTCAGACTCTCATTAGTCGGAGCTGTTCAGTGTACGACTGTAGAGTCTTTAAGACCATCCATTTAGGTGGGCGTGTCTAAACTTTTGGTGGTATACATACTTACGTATATACAGTACATATGTATGGGACATGGTATTAAAGCTGCTTACATATACTTATACATATTAATAGTGTTTCTAATACAGTAACTTTACAAGAAAAGCAAAGCGGCCTTTATTTATATCAGATGATAAGAGATTTTATTATAGACTGCTTTGGAGCATCTCTATTGGCTCATACACCTTGAAATGTTAAGAGCAATGAAATCAACATCAGTGGAAATATGTTTTTCTTTGGAGACTGATGACACATACGTTAGAAATGGAATATCACCTCACCGGGCATAACATTCATCTGGCATGTTTAAGGTGGAAGTAAGCTTAGCCTCCTGCAGATGGCACTGTTTGCTGAATGGGTGTTATGGTCTCCTAGGTGATTGTTATGGTTTTGCTAGATGGTTGCTATAGTATTCCAGGTGGTTGCTATAGGGTTGCTGGGCTGTTGCTGTGGGGTTTCGGTGACTGCTATGGTATTGCTATGGTATCCCTGGTGGTTCTTATGGTATTGCTAGGAATCTGTTATGGTATCCTAGTTGGTTGTTGCGGGGTTGTTGGGCAGTTGCTCTGTTATCCCAGGTGGTGACTAAGATGATGCAGGGCAGTTTAAATGATATTGCAGCTGGTTGCTAAGCCATTGAATTGGTTTAAAGGGGTGAGGGGTGGTTAGGTGGTTGCTAAGTTATTGAGGAGGTTGCTATGGTATCCCATGTGGTTATTATTGTATTGCTAGGCAGTTGCTATGATGCTGCGTAAGGATGATGGGGCAATAAATCCCTGCAGGGTGTGAGTGACGGGATCCACAGATTGGGAAGAGGTGCTACAGTGCAGGGAGTGTCTCGTTCCATGTGTGGAAAATGGCTCCAGAGCAGATGTTAATGATTGGCTAAAAGGAGGGACTGCATGTGGGTGTGGCCAAAGACCATAGCGTGGAGGAAGTAGCTGAATCTGCAGGTGTATGGAAGCGTACGGTCATACGGGTCTACCAGCAGTGGCTAAAATCCCAGTCTACAGGGAATTCTCCTCGGAATTGTGCCAGGGAAGGCATCCACCAAAACTGACCAAACTGACCAGTTCTGTGATGTAAGAGTGGATGCAGTTGTGGGACTCTCATCGCCCTGTGGCAGGTTAAAACCAACCAGAGAGTGATGAGAACCAGTGTGTAGCTCTTGCACAAACCAGACCTAGCCCTGACACTGTGCCATGGAACGTTCTGGCTCAGATTATTCCCAGCATACTTCAGGCTGCTCCAGGAGCCATTCTCCATTCTCTCTCTCACTCTCCAATGGTCTTTCTGTGGATTTGGGACCAGGAAAGATTCGTTCTCTGTGCACCTGCAGGCAGTAAACAATAACAACACGTAGCTCACTCGACGTCCCACAGGACCTAGAGCGAGCTACAGTCCAATTAAGTTTAACTTTACCCACTCAATATCTCCGACCAGCAGGAGAAAGAGGGAGACACAGCGAGGGAGGGAGGGAGGAGATTGTGTTTATGAGTAAGAAAGAACAAGGATGAATCACCTCACCAATAGCTCTCCACGGTCAGCATGGAGGTCTGTTATAACAGCCCACAATCACCATCACCATCAGCATCACCATCATCATCTTTACCATGAGCATCATCATCTTCACCATCAGCATCATCATCATCATCTTCGCCATCAGCATCATCACCATCATCTTTACCATCAGCATCATCATCTTCACCATCAGCATCATCATCATCATCTTCGCCATCAGCATCATCACCATCATCAGCAGCAGCAGCACCGTCACCACAATCATCATCAGCATCACCATCATCATATTTACCATCAGCATCAACATCACCATCACCACCATCAGCATCATCACCATCAGCATCACCACCATCAGCATCATCATCTTTACCATCAGCATCATCATCATCACCATCAGCATCACCATCACCATCAGCATCATCACCATCACCATCAGCATTATCACCATCAGCAGCAGCAGCAGCAGCAGCAGCAGCACCATCACCACCATCATCAGAATCATCATCATCACCATCATCACCATCACCACCATCACCACCATCACTATCAGCATCACCATCATCACCATCATTACCACCATCACCACCAGCATCACCATCAGCATCACCATCATCATCATCATCAGCAGCAGCAGCACCATCACCAGCATCATCACCAGCATCATCATCACCACCATCATCATCACCGTCAGCATCGTCAGCTTTAAAGCCACATTCCATATGACCGTAAGTCTTCTTAAACTCTCCCTCCCAGCGCTCCAGAGCTTCTTCCTCACCAGCAGCTTCTAGTGGGCTAATATGATCAGTAGCGGTCAGGGTGGCGCTGTGCATGCTCCTCTTCACCTCTTTTGCTCCTCCAACACAGGAGAAAGAGTGCAGCAGGTCTTTGAGTTAACCCTTTATGAGTTAACTCCAGGGTACTAACTCACTCAATGGAGACCTGCATTTCCTGAAGACCCTGCAGAGTGATTGCACAGGTTAACCTTAGCAAGGTTGCTAAGGTGTTGCTAGATGGTTGCTACTGTATTGCAAGGTGGTTGCTGTTGTGTTGCTATGGTATCCTAGGTGACTATTATGGTGTTGTTGGGCGGTTGCTATAATATTGCAACTGGTTGCCATAGCGTTGCTAGGCAGTTGCTATGGTATCCCAGGTGGTTGATGAGGGGTGGTAAGGCGGTTGCTTTGGTATTCAGGTGGTTGCTGTGGTGTTGCTACATCATCCGAGGTGGTGTTTATAATGTTGCTGGGTGTTTGCTATGTTATTGCAGCTGGTTGGCATGGTGTTGCTAGGCAGTTGCTTTGGCATCCCAGCTGGTTGCTGAGGGGTGGTTGCTGTGGTGTTGCTACATCATCCGAGGTGGTGGTTATAAAGTTGCTGGGTGTTTGCTACGCTATTGCAGCTGGTTGCTATGGCATTGCTAGGCAGTTGCTATCACAGGTGAGTTTTGCAATGGAACACCAGGTGGCTGCTTTGATGCTGCCAGGTGGTTGCGAAGAGGTTTTTGTTGGTTACTGTGGTGTTGCTAGGTAGTTGCTATGGTATCCCAGGTGGTTGCTGAGGGGTGGTAAGGCAGTTGGTAAGGTATTCAGGTGGTTGCTGCGGTGTTGCTACATCATCCGAGGTGGTGGTTATAATGTTGCTGGATGTTTGATAGGCTATTGCAGCTGGTTGCTATGGCATTGCTAGGCAGTTGCTATGGTATCACAGCTGTTTGCTAAGGGTTTGTTAGGTGGTTGCGTTTTGCGATGGAACCCCAGGCGGCTGCTTTGATGTTGCCAGGTGGTCGCGAAGAGGTTTTTGTTGGTTACTGTGGTGTTGCTAGGTAGTTGATACGGTATCCCAGATGGTTGCTAAGGGGTTATTAGGCAGTTGCTATGGTGTCCCAGGTGGCTGCTATGATGTTGTCAGGTTGCTGCTATGGTATCTATCCCAGGTCGTTGTTAAAGTGTTGTTAAGCGATTTGTGTTGTGTTCCAGGTGGTTGCTAAAGTGTTTCTAGACCGTTGCTATAGTGTGAAGATGGCTTACACCATTTTTGAGTTGTATTGGCATGTACTGATTTGCCTGAGTGGTTCTGAGTGACAGTACAGGCGACACAGTGTAAAACTGTTCTAACGTTCCACTGACAGAAACAATTGTAAAGCATGTGGGAACGGATCTAGCACGTTCTAGCACATGCATTTAAGGATTTAAGGGGTTCAAAAGGACCCTTTTCACCTTTCCCACGTGGCTGCCCCCCCCTTTCACTCACTCCTGCTGGAGTGCCCATGCGATCCATGGAGCCGACCGTTCATTAAGACCCTATTCAGGTACAGGGCCGGCGCCCCACTTTTCCCACCAAGTCTGCAGCCGATCGATAGAAGTGAAATTACTCTGATCACAGTGGTTACTGAAATCATAGGGCAGGGCTGTTTGTTCTGGCTCAATCTCCAACGTCCCCAGGCCTCTGGCAGACCGCTGAGCGCCCACCACAACGGTGAATGAATTAATCAGGTTCTAAGTAAGTTAGCAGACCTCTCCGCTCTTCATTCCCGTGGCCTCCGCAGGGTGGTGCAGACTGCCACAGAGGTTCCTGCTCTCAGTCAAGAGGCCTGCCCGTCGGAAACACAGTGCATAAGAGCTATCAGTGTGTCCCCATCACCCCTTCCGGAGAGACAGATCATTCAGCCTGAATTAGCTCCTCCCACTTATTATTACTCACGCCTGAGGCCAGTTCATGGACTCATTTACACCCACGTCCATACCCTGGTAAACTTGCTAACACGGGAGGCCACTTTGGTTCACACAGAGTAGAATGTTTTAAGGTTAATGTGTTTACCCCACAAGAAACAGAAGATGAAGGAGGAGAGGATGAAGAAGACGAAGAAGATTAAAAAGAAGAAGATAAAAGAGAAGAAGATAAAAGAGAAGAAGATAAAGAAGAAGAAGATAAATGAGATGATGATAAAGGAGAGGAAAAAGCAGGAGATGATGAAGGAGATAAAGAAGATGATGATGATAAAGGAAAAGAAGAAAAGGAAGATAAAGAAGATAAATGAGAAGATGAAAATAAAGGAAAATAAGCAGAAGATAAAGGAGAAGAAAATATAAATGGCAAGAAGAAGATAAAGAGGAGGAGAAGATAAAGGAAACGAAGCAAAGGATAAAGGAGAAGATAAAAAGGAAGCAGAAGCAGGAGATAAAGATGATGATAAAGGAGGAGAAGAATAAACAATAGAAGAAGATGATGATAAAGGAAACGAAGCAAAGGATAAAGGAGAAGATAAAAAGGAAGCAGAAGCAGGAGATAAAGATGATGATAAAGGAGGAGAAGAATAAACAATAGAAGAAGAAGATGATAAAGGAAAAGAAGCAGAAGATGAAGAAGGAGAAGCTAAAGGAGGAGGAGAAGCTAAAGAAGAAGGAGAAGCTAAAGGAGGAGGAGAAGCTAAAGGAGGAGGAGAAGCTAAAGGAGGAGATGATGATAAAGTAGAAGATAAAGGAGAAGATGATGATAAAGGAGGAGGAGTAGCTAAAGGAGGAGGAGAAACTAAAGGAGGAGGAGAAGATAAAGGAGATGATGATGATAAAGGAGAAGCTAAAGGAGAAGGAGAAGCTAAAGGAGGAGGAGAAGATAAAGGAGAAGACAAAGGAGGTAAAGGAGATAAAAGAGGAGGAGAAGATACAGGAGAAGATGATTATAAAGGAGAAGGAGAAGATAAAGGAGGAGGAGAACCTAAGGAGGAGGAGGAGATAAAGGAGAAGAAGGAGGAAGAGGAGGAGGCTGTTGTTTATTGCACTATTGCTAGTTAATGATGAATATACTACATCCTAACACCGTATACATCCTAACACCGTATACATCCTAACACCGTATACATCCTAACACCGTATACAGTATATACAGTGTATATATGATACACACTGACCGCTGCCCGTGTGTGGATCTGTACTGGCCTCCTCTGACTGCGCTGCGTAGCCTGAAATGTGTACAGTGCGGATGAACCTGTGAGGCAGCGCTGCTGTGATTCCGTACGACGATACAAGGATAGTGTTGATTCCCAGCAGGAGCTGATAGCCGCGCGAGGCTGGCTCTCACACACGGCCCTGCTGCGTGCTTCAGGCCGCGCCACATTACACGTTTCCCTCCAAAGCTCACATGTACACGATGCTAAGAGCGGAAATCGATCATCAGCGGCGCTGGACCCATCAGGACCAGGATCTGAGGCAGCTGCAGTAAAGGTATTAGGTGGACTCCATTAGAGGAAACCGCCAGATAGGCATTCAGTCACTCCTTCATTCATCTTCTAGCTGCTCCTGGACTTTCCGTCTGGATCATGGGGTTGGGGGGGTGGCTGGAGCTTATCCCTGAGCTCAGCAGGTGGCGGGGCAGGAAACACCCTGGACACCCCAAAGAGAGGGAGAAAGCCTGGGGTTCTGGAAGGTGCAGCTATTTGACTGACCTGCCCTTGTTTTCCTCAGTGATGCGGCTCCAGTGTTGACCTGATGAATCAGCGGCTGCTCAGGCTCATCCGTTTGCAGATGCATGCACTAACCGGCGTGTCCTGGCATGTCGGCGTATGCTATTGATCCATCTGTGTTTTCTGGCGGGTAATTAAATATTAAAGGGCCTCGGTCATGTCCAGTGTGTCTGCTCTAAATGCTGATGGCATCCTGAATGGAGCGAGTGCACTTCAGGATTATCAGTATGCACAGCTGCTACTGCAGCAGGACGTGAGATTAATATTCAGAGAACCGCCATGTCACCCCATGACAGTCTGGTACGACACCACTGCAGTCTTTGGTGACGGTGATGTGGTGTTAAGGACAGTCGTGGTAACGGCCTGCTTGCATGTAGTCCTGCGTGGTGCAGCCGTCTGTCCAATGGTGCTGCACTAACAGGAGGACTCATGGAGGACACCACTGCTGTCTGAATTTGTTTAGTCGTGGCTGGTTGGTCAGTCAGGTACAGAGGCCCGTCCTTCATTAGCATGTCTCACAATGTGAAACCTACCCACCAAGTTTCACTCCTGTGGGTTGATTCCTTCTGGGTGCAGCTCCTATATTCCCCAAACACTTCAGCTCCCTGTTCATTATTAAAACCACCTCCCCAGTCTTTCCACTCAGTGGTCACTTTACCAGACCCACCTACCTGTGATGCGGTGTCTAATCAGGCTGATTGCCCCTTGAGCAGTACAAATAAGGGTCAGCCTGTCAAAGGAAGTCTGATTTGTGGGCGGAGCTGATCCTAGACTCTTTGGATAAACGGTGTGAGATCATGTTCAGAAGTGGTGCTAATTTTCCGCTAATAACAGACGAATGGGTGTCAAGCTGGATGGATGTGATACAAATCTGCCCTCAGGGCAGCAGCTAAATGGGGGCTGCTGCCCTCATTCGAATGGTTGAGAAGTGTAAATTGGCCAACACTTCCTGCTAGGCTGTGGTTGCTAGGGGAGGATCAGGGGATGAATAAACGACACATAGAGGAGTGTGGGTCAGTTTGGAAATGGATTAGAGCCTGGGGATCTGCCCTGAGTGAGTGCATGTTTGGTGGAACGTCAGGGTGAAGGTGGGGCCGAAAATGAATATGGCTTTATGGGATAAATGGAGTGGGAAAGGGATGAGAGGTGGAAGAAGAAGAAGATGAACAATAACAAGAAGTAGTAAAGGAGAAAAAGACAAGGAAGAAGATGATGAAGAACAACAACATGAAGAACACAAAGAAGATGAAAAAAATAAAGTTAAGAAGAAGGAAATGGAGAAGGAGGAGAAGAACAAGCAAAAAGAGAAGAAGAAAAGGAAGATGATGGTGAAGAAAGTAAGGAGGAACAAAGAGAGGAAGGACAAGAGGAAAAAGGAGAAGAAGAAAGAAAAGAAAAGGAAGAAGAAGAAAAAAAAGAAAAAAAGGAGAAGAAGAAGGAAAAGATGAAAGAGAAGAAAAAAGAAGAAGAAGAAAATAAAAAAGGGGAAGAGAAGAAGGAGGATAGGCAAAAGGAAATAGAGAAGAAGGAGAAGAAAAGGAAGAGGGAGGAGAGAAAAAGGAAGAAGAAGAAGAAGAAGAAAAAGAAAAAGAAAGAGAAAAAGAAAAAATGGAGAAGAAGGAGAAGAAAATGAAGAAGGAGAAGAAGAAGAAAAGGAAGAAAATGAAAGGGAAGGAGGAGAATAACAATAAGAAAAGGAAGGAGGAGAAGAAAAAGGAGAAGGAGAAAAAGAAGAAAAGGAAGAAGAAAATGAAAGAGAAACTGAAAAAGGAAGAAGGAGAGAAAGAAGGAGGGAAGACTGAAAGGAAAGAGTAGAAGAGAGAGGACTGAGAGAAGAGAAGGAGAAGATGAAGAGGAGGAAACTTGAGGAGAAGAAGAAGGAGGAGGAGAAGAAGAAGAAGAAGAAGAAGGGGAAGGAGGACGAAGAGAGAAGAGAAGAGAGGACGTGAGAGGAGTTTTTTGGGCTGAGCAACTGAGTGAGAGTCGCTGAGCATCTGTGCAGGTAAGCAGTCTGTAACGTTCTAGTGCTCGTCTCGCTGGAGAGAGGACTGAGCACTGAGAGAGAGAGAGGACTGAGCACTGAGAGAGAGAGGACTGAGCACTGAGAGAGAGAGGACTGAGCACTGAGAGAGAGAGGACTGAGCACTGAGAGAGAGGGGACTGAGCACTGAGAGAGAGAGGACTGAGCACTGAGAGAGAGAGGACTGAGCACTGAGAGAGAGAGGACTGAGCACTGAGAGAGAGAGGACTAAACTGAGAGAGAGAGGACTGAGAGAGAGAGGACTGAGCACTGAGAGAGAGGACTGAGAGAGAGGGGACTGAGCACTGGGAGAGAGAGTATTGAGCACTGAGAGAGAGGACTGAGAGAGAGGGGACTGAGAGAGAGAGAGATCTGAGGCACTGAGAGAGAGGGAGGAGAGAGGAATGAGCCATGAGAAGAGAGAGGAATAAACTGAGAGAGAGGAGGAACTGAGCACGGAGAGCAGAGAGGAGAGGGACTGAGAGAGAGATGACTGAGAACTGTGAGAGAGAGGACTAAAGAGAGGCACTGAGCATGAGAGAGAGAGGACTGACACTGAGAGAGAGGATTGACTGAAGCACCTGAGAGAGAGAGGACTGAGCACTGAGAGAGAGAGGACTGAGAGAGAGAGGACTGAGCACTGAGAGAGAGAGGACTGAGCACTGAGAGAGAGAGGACTGAGAGAGAGAGAGGACTGAGAGAGAGAGGACTGAGCACGGAGAGTGACTGAGGAGAGGACTGAGAGAGAGAGGAGCACTAAACTGAGAGAGAGAGGACTGAGTGAGAGAGGACTGAGCACTGAGAGAGAGAGGACTGAGAGAGAGGACTGAGCACTGAGAGAGAGAGGACTGAGCACTGAGAGAGAGAGGACTGAGAGAGAGAGGACTGAGCACTGAGAGAGAGAGGACTGAGAGAGAGGACTGAGCACTGAGAGAGAGAGGACTGAGCACTGAGAGAGAGAGGACTGAGAGAGACTGGATGAGGCCTGAGAGAGAGAGAGACTGAGGAGGAGGGGACTGAGAGAGAGAGAGAGGATTGAGCACTGAGAGAGAGAGAGGACTGAGAGAGAGAGGACTGAGCACTGAGAGAGAGAGGATTGAGCACTGAGAGAGAGAGAGGACTGAGAGAGAGAGGACTGAGCACTGAGAGAGAGAGGATTGAGCACTGAGAGAGAGAGGACTGAGCACTGAGAGAGAGAGGACTGAGCACTGAGAGAGAGGACTGAGAGAGAGGGGACTGAGCACTGAGAGAGAGGACTGAGAGAGAGGGGACTGAGCACTGAGAGAGGACTGAGCACTGAGAGAGAGGACTGAGCACTGAGAGAGAGAGGACTGAGAGAGAGAGGACTGAGCACTGAGAGAGGACTGAGCACTGAGAGAGAGAGGACTGAGCACTGAGAGAGAGAGGACTGAGCACTGAGAGAGAGAGGACTGAGAGAGAGAGGACTGAGCACTGAGAGAGAGAGGACTGAGCACTGAGAGAGAGAGGACTGAGAGAGAGAGGACTGAGCACTGAGAGAGAGGGGACTGAGAGAGAGGACTGAGCACTGAGAGAGAGGGGACTGAGCACTAACTGTGCTACTGGTCACATGCCCATGGGAGAGGAGCAGGAGGTGGAATGATGGTTGGAGGAGGTCCGGACGCCCTGTTAGATGTGAAACCTACTCACCAAGTTTCACTCCTGTGGGTTGACTCCTGGCTGCAGCTCCTATATTCCCCAAACACTTCAGCTCCCTGTTCATTATCACAACCACCTCCCCAGTCTTTCCACTCAGTGGTCACTTTACCAGACCCACCTACCTGTGATGCGGTGTCTAATCAGGCTGATTGCCCCTTGAGCAGTACAACTGTGAGTGCAGGGGTCAGCGGTATAGCCTGTCAAAGGAAGTCTGATTTGTGGGCGGAGCTGATCCTAGACTCTTTGGATAAACAGTGTGAGATCGTGTTCAGAAGTGGTGCTAATTTTCCGCTAATAACAGACGAATGGGTGTCAAGCTGGATGGATGTGATACAAATCTGCCCTCAGGGCAGCAGCTGAGTGAGGAAAGGCTGCTACGCGTTTTTCTGGAGTTAACAGGCTCCATTTGCACCTCGTTGAGCGACACCAAAGGAACGCCGGGCTGTTTTACAGGCTGATGAGTGACTCGGTCACAGCGACGGGGGTCACTCATTTAACAACATCCCTGCAATATTCAGCTACTGAAAGCCATTAGACACTCCCCACCGGCGTTATTAGACCCTCCTGCTTCATACTGACCCTCTCACTGACCACTTTATGAGCTCCATCTTCTTTATGGGTTGTTATACTGGAGGTGTAATATTACTAACTGGTATCAGGCAGAACGTGAACAGCCACCCTCTACCCTCAGGGCTGCCCACAGTCTGGTCTGTGGGGTCAAATGATTTGGTCTACCATCCCAAATTGACACTACCAACCCAACGAGACAGCAAAGGTTTAATACCAGAGGTACAGTGGGTACGGAAAGTACTCAGAGCCATTTTAATTTTTTACTCTTTCACTGTTTTATTGCAGCCCATTGCTGCTAAAATCCAAAAATCTTGACAGAAAAAAAAAACACTACAGAAATGCAAATTGAAACTCCCTCTGACCACTGTGCAGGACTTGTATATGTCATTCCCAAGACCAAATGACGCTGTATTGGCCGCAAAAGGAGGCCCTGCACCATACCAGGTGTTTCAGTTTCATTGTCCAACCCCTGTACGTGTGTGTGTGTGTGTGTGTGTGTATATATATATATATATATAATATTAATATATATATATATAATATATATATATATATTATAGAGAGAGAAGAGAGGACGAGAGGAGAGAGAGAGAGAGAGAGAGAGAGAGAGAGAGAGAGAGAGAAAGAGCAGCAGGAAATTGAAAAGGTAGCAGCAGAACGTATTTAAAGTGACTAGAGTGTTGGTGCCGTGGTTCCACTAGGTGGCGTTTAGAAGTCTTACAGCTTCCGGAATGAAGCTGCTCCTCAGTCTGTTCGTTTTACACTTAACGCTCGCAGCCTCCTGCCTGAGGGGGGCGGTACAAAAAG
The DNA here is from genome assembly GCA_024036415.1 of Prochilodus magdalenae. NCBI lineage: Eukaryota > Metazoa > Chordata > Actinopteri > Characiformes > Prochilodontidae > Prochilodus > Prochilodus magdalenae. The sequence goes on along the minus strand of JAMWET010005178.1, from coordinate 13,807 downwards.
TGGGTGTGCTGGGTGAGTGGGGTCCTTCATGATGCAGGTGGCCCTCTTCCTGCATCTGGAGGTGTAGATGTCCGTGGTGGTGGGGAGGCTGGCTCAGACAGACCTCTGTGCAGCCTTCACCACCCTCTGCAGAGCTTTCCCGTCTGCAGCAGAGCAGCTTCCGTGCCACACGTTGATGCTGGAGCATAGGATGCTCACCACCATTTAGTAAATGAGTGAAAATGTAAAGGGGTCTGAATACTGGGGTCTGCTAAATGTATTCGTTCTCCTGGCAACCGCCAAACCCAGACTCGTCCATCGGGTTGCCAGATGGAGGAGCGTGATTGGCCACTCCAGAGAACACGTCTCCACTGCTCTAGGTCCAATGGGGGTGCTTTACGCCACTGGGTTCTGGTGATGTTCTGGACCCCAGTGTTCTCTAAAACTAGACCAGGAAGTGCTAGTTGCAGGTCTTCGTTAGGACTCTCTGGTGTTTTTACTTCACAGGGACATTCCAGACAGGGACAATTCCAGTCAGAGACAGGCTACCCAAAACATGGACCGTCCCCAGAAAACATGGACATCCAGTCCCGCTAATCCAGTGCTGTAGGAGTTGGTTAGACAGCATTGTAGTTTGACACTGCTAAGGCTTTATTGGGCAGTGGAAGAGTTAATTCAGCACTCCAGGCGTTTATCAAACACTCCAGGGCTGAATTCGAATCTGTAGGATGTAATTCGGCTCGGTAAGAGTTCCACACCGTGGGAGTTTTGCCGTATCCTGCCTGACTCCGCTTGGCATGTTGGGTTTAGTCATCTCTCTGCTATATTGGATTCTGTCAGATGGCTGTTTTATGAATTACGCTGGGATGCTGAATGAATGTGGGTGCCATGGGAACGGATTCTAATCGCCCGATAATATTTTTTTAACCTTGTTACAGACGGAGCCTAACACCTCAACCAGAGGAGGCCTGGTTGCTATGGTAACAGCACGCGGCAGCGGTGGGCTAGGCTCTCCCGGGATGTGGCCTTTGGAAGAGAACACGTGCGAGGCCTACCTACAACATGGTTTTGTTATGAGGGGGCCGCTAGAAAATAAACATGTCCTATAAAGGCTGGAGGCTTTATGCTAAAGGCACCAAGCTAGTTACTGAGACCAAAGACCGTCTACTCTTACTGAACACACTCGTTATCAAAGGAACAGCTGCACCCAGAAGGAGGTGTGGGAGTGTGGTGCTGTTGGGAAGGAAGATAAAGGTGACCAGGATCAATAACTGATGATAAATTTAGACTGATATGATCAATATTTATTGAGCTACACATACAGAAGTCTGTCTCTCAGTATGGCGTCGGGCCGCCGTGTTTGCTAACCCAACACGCCAGACGTCTCGGTATGGAGCTGTAGAGGTTCCTAATGGAGTCCTGTGATAATCCATCCCATGCAGCTTGAACATCCTCACACAGTTCCTGCAGATGGTGCGGTAGGGGTGGAGGTGGAGGGACACCAGGTCTTCTGGACGTGTGACAACAAACCGTTCATCTCGGTGCTGACCACGGTGCCTCCACACACGGATTCGTTGGGCGTCTCCACCAAGACTAAAGCGGGACTCGTCACTGAAGATGACCCGCTGCCATTCTGAGTCACTCCATGACAGTCTGGTACGACACCACTGCAGTCTTTGGTGACGGTGACGTGGTGTTAAGGACAGTCGTGGTAACGGTCTGTGTGCATGTAGTCCTGCGTGGTGCAGCGGTCTGCCAATGGTGCTGGCAGGATAACTAATGAAGGGCAGCACTGCAGACTGAATGTCTGCACGCGTGCCTGTTGGGTCAGTCTGTACATATCGGACGTTCTCTCACTCCGTGGTTCATGTAGGTCTCCCAGATCCTTCTTGTCGCTGATGTGTGCCTTCTTCTATTCACTGCTGCCAACAGCTTGCTATGGTAGCACCCACAAGGTTGGTATGCCAGACAATACATTGATGAGGCCATCCCGTTATCTGGAGCCCTACAATCCAAACCCTCTCCAACTCTGCTATCTGCTGGGAGCACCTTCAAAGTGTTCTCCGAGTCATACTTTGCATGCACCAACATAAGAGAGCTAGGGCCCATCCTTGCTTACATCACGTGTACAGCCAAGCCTAAAACTTGAATTACTAGAATGCCTCACGATGTCGGACCTACCCACCAAGTTTCATTCCTTCAGGGTGCCCTTTTTTTTTTTTATGTGTGTATTTAACTATTTAGGGCACAGGCTGACTACGACTGCATGTACGGCCTCCTTGCATGGGTTCTATGTATATATATTTCATGTTGTGTCTTATATGGAGCACAGAAATGAATCTGATCCGGCCTGTGGATGATTCGGTTCAGAGGTTGAGACACCTACTACCACCCTATAATGCCATTATGCTCTGTCCTTTATACGGTCCGAACAGTGAGACGTAATATTAGCTTTTCTATTTGAGCTCCAGGCAATGCAAATTTAATGAGACAGCAGAGATTATGCATCTGAGACAAACATTCCATTGAATAGTTTTATAATATAACTTTGCTCCTTGCTTAGAGCTAAGATCCGTCCCCGGGGACGCTCAGGTCTACATATTAAACCGGTTAAAATCTTGATCTGGTCATTATATTAATGGAACTGAATATTCAAAAGCCTCTGTAACAGCATATTTAGACAAGCCTGGTCCTACCAGGAATTAGTGTCACTGTTAGATTAGAGGGAACAATTAAAGGAGCAATCTGTAAGATGAGGAAGTTCATACTTCAAACAAATCCCTCCACAAATGTGTCACCAGGAAGTGAAATGATGCACTGTTTTTCTGTACAGACTTGAAGAAACACTGGGAGAACCAGTTTCAGCACCAAACGTCACCCCTTTACTTCCTAGGAGCGTCTCCAATGGAGGAAAGAAGTGGGCGGTGCTACATACTATAGGAGCATAAGAGGATTGAATACGGCGTCGGTGGAGCTTTGCTTCATCATCCTCTCGCTGGACTGATTCCACTCCTACAGCGCTACAGTGGCTCACCGTCCCATCTTCAGGTATGTGCTATGTGGTATTATAATTATCACTGGGCCCAGCGCAGGAAACGCCCTGGACAGGTTGCCAGTCCTTCACAGGGCAGACACACACATACACATCTAGGGGGGCAATTTAGCATCTCCAGTGCACGACTGCATGTCTGCCTGACTGTGGGAGCAAACCCACGCACACTGTGCACGCTTCCCTGCACATCCAGAACCCATTTTGAGAGTAAGGTGGTAGTAACGTCATGCTCCTGCAGATGGCGCTGCATGAGGATGATGAGGCTATAAGTACCTGCGGGGTGTGAGTGATGGTATCCATATTGGGAAGAGGTACTACAGTGCAGGGAATGTCTTGTTCCATGTGTGGAAAATGGCTCCAGAGCAGATGTTAATGATTGGCTAAAAGGAGGGACTGCATGTGGGCGTGGCCAAAGACCATAGTGTGGAAGTAGCTGAATCTGCAGGTGTATGGAAGCGTACGATCATACGGGTCTACCAGCAGTGGATACAATCCCAGTCTACAGGGAATTCTCCTCGGTGTTGGGCCAGGGAAGGCCTCCACCAAATCTGGACCACCTGGCCAATCGTTTGATGTAAGAGTATCTGAACACTGATGTGGCTACATCCAGAAACTTGTCCAGTCCATGCCAAATGCAATCCCAGCTGTTGTTGGTGCTGGTGGAGGTGTTACATGATATTTATTTTATTTTATTTTATTTTATTTTATTTTATTTTATTTTATTTATTTATTTATTTATTTATTGTATATATATATATATATATATATATATTTTTTTTTTTTTTTTTTTTAATATAATTTTTTTTTTTTGTTGGTTTATTTTTGTAAAGCTTCCTTGGGTTTGTGAAAGGTGCTATATAAGTGTAACCTATTATTATTATTATTATTATTATTATTATTATTATTAGGTACACCATCAACCTGGTCGCCATCTTGTTCAGAAATCATAAACTCAGGGTTGTGCCATTGGCCAGTTACCTAGAGGCTCCTCTGTGCCGTTGTCTTATCTCGGTTGGCTTTATGCATCACTGGTTGCCTCTGGGTACCAATCTCCGAATCTCCATGGTTTCCTTTTCGTCTGTTGATGCATGTGGACCTAGAAGCTCCTCATACACAAACAGTTCTGGTTATGCTGTACTTTATAAACATCTAGTTATGTTTTACTGACTTGAATGAGACTCACTGCCCGGTGAAATCATCTCATACCACGTATCCAGCTGCCCAGCACTGTACTGACTTCAAACCCTGTTCCTACCAGTTTCAGCGCCTCTGGTGTTTCTGGGAAGAACTATTCCTGTAGGCCCTTCAAAACTCCCTCAAGCATGTTCACAGCCAACCTTCCCCAAAACCCTGCATGCCTACATCAACACGATGCCCACCTGCGCAGACGCCCTGAGCTGAACTGAACGTGCGTGGTGTCTGCTTACCTCTACTTCCTCTTCTTCTTCGTATATTCGCTCGCACATGCCTACAGACTGCGGGCACACGGGGCACGGAGGCCTCAAAGGATCCTGGCGGAAACTGGGAAGCCTGAGATTGCCTTAACGTGATATTAGCACCAGTTAACGGAAACTGGAAGCACTTAGCGGTAAAGATGAAGGGCTAGTTGCAGCAAATGGATGCTAGCAGGAGGCTGGACGCTAACGCTAGACCTCAATGCTGTGCTGGATAGTCTTGGATGGTGGTTGCTCACACCAGCACCACACACACTAACACACCACCACCACCACATTAGTGTCACTGCAGTGCTGAGAATGATCCACCACCCCCATCATATTTGCTCTATGGTGGTCCTGCGGGGGTCCTGACTATTGAATATATGGACAGAGGAGTTTACATACCAAGAGGTGGACTTTATAAGGGGGCTGATTGTGGCACTGGTCTTAAGAGGGCCAAACGACACTCTTTAAGGGACATACAGATATTCAGGCTGAATATAAAGACTCCTCCACCCTTTGGTGTGCCTGTACCCCGGAGGCCAACTTCCTTTTTTCCTCCCACGCTGAAGAGAGCAGCAGTTTGCGAAGAATCTTAAAGAGACAAGGAGCACATGCCATGTTCTGTTTTGCCCCTTCTCTGTGTTTTGTGACCTGGGTTAAAGTGAAACCATGGACCATGTTGAACAATAAACCCAGAAGGAGGTGCGGGGGTTGCGGTGCTATTGGGAAGGAAGATAAAGGGGACCAGGATCAATAACTGGTGATAAATTTAGACTGATATGATCAATATTTATTGAGCTACACATACAGAAGTCTGTCTCTCAGTATGGCGTCGGGTCGCCTGGTACGACACCACTGCAGTCTTTGGTGACGGTGACGTGGTGTTAAGGACAGTTGTTGTAGGAGTGCTGCACTAACAGGAGGACTCATGGAGGACACCACTGCTCGCTGGATGTCCACAGTTGTGGCTGTTGGGTCAGTCAGGTACAGCGATAAGGCCCATCCTTGTTTGTCACATGACCAGCCGAGCATGAAACTTGAATCATTTGCATGTCTCACGATGCCAAACCTACCCACCAAGTTTCCTTCCAGTCGGTCAATTCCCTCTGAGGAATTGACCGACAGGAAGTTTTATGAACCTACAAAAATTCCCATAATTCATTTCTATAAGGAATTTTCTGTCAGTCGATTTGAAACAAGCATTAAGCACAAGCCCAAGTTTTCCATATGGCTCCTTCGATATTGCAGATGCTGAGAGCACCGCTGGTGCTCCTCCTCCGCTGCTCGGCGTCTCTCTGTGCGCTCCAGGGTCAGCATCCTCCATGTGTCACTGTGGAATTTATAATGGCATCCTCATGCACTGGAATTGCATTTGCCTCCAGCCTGCGTTGGCTCTAAACCCTGAACATCTGTCATAGAGAACAAATTAGGATTACTTACAAGATTACATCCGTATTGTTTATGAATCAGATACTCCTCTGTGATATAAGGCCCTCACTGCCATACATCTGCCCTGAGGGCAGGTTTATTTCCACATGATCAGATTTGTGAATTCTATAGTATAGTATATGGTCACATGACAGTCCTGCAAGATCACTGTTAGGAAATGAACATTTGTGGATATGATTTCGAAGATTTCTACTATTATTAATCACCCAGATGATTGAGGTTGATGTTTCAAGACCAACCATTCGGAGAGGTTTGGTCTGGATGCTCCATTACCTAGTCAGAATTGTCGGAACCAGAGGTCTAAAGAGCTCCCTCACAGAAAGATGAAATCGTTCTTAGTCTGGAGCTAATATGTTGGGCCAGATCTGGTGGATGCGCTGGTACATTTGGCGTGTACTGGACAAGTTTCTGGATGAAGGCCACGTCAGTGTTCAGACACTCGTCCATCAAAGAATTGGTTGGCTGGGCCAGATTTGGTGGATGCCTTCCCTGGCCCAATTCCGAGGAGAATTCCCTGTAGACTGGGATTTTATCCACTGCTGGTAGACCCGTATGACCGTACCCTTCCATACACCTGCAGATTCAGCTACTTCCTTCACACTATGGTCTTTGGCCACGCCCACATGCAGTCCCTCCTTTTAGCCAATCATTAACATCTGCTCTGTAACCATTTTCCACACATGGTACGAGACATTCCCTGCACTGTAGCACCTCTTCCCAATCTATGGATCCCGTCACTCACACCCCGCAGTATTTATAGCCCCATCATCCTCACACAGCGCCATCTGCAGGAGCCTGAGTTTACAAGCACCTTATTGCATTCCAATGTGCTTAAAGAGTGATTCCCATATTTCTGGATCTGCTGATGTGTGTGAAATGTATTTCTACTGGAGCTTTGGTTTTTACCATCAGGTGCAGACTGAATACTTTTCCTACAGCTCCAGACAGCTTAAATCCAGCATGAATATGGTTATGAAACAGAAATAAAATCTATTTAAGGCAGGCCGTGCAGTCTAGATTATACAATATCTTCAGATTATTACACAGATGCGATGAGAATCAGTTGAGTAATAAGGACGTTATGGCTGATTTCATCATGAGAACTCATGTATCTCAGTGCAGCCGCTCCCAACACGGCAGACACGCCACTGTGTATCTAGGCCTGAACCTCGTTTGGCGCCCCCTTCAGGAATTGCTCCTGGGAATTTCTGACAGTGAAATGAAGTATCTAGCTACAGTGTGTTGTCCTTCATTCCATGATGAGAAGACGTCTGTGTGCTGGTGCGAGTGGATCAGATACAGAAGCTGCTGGACATCTCAGTGTCACTGCTGGACTGAGAATCGTCCACCAACCAAAACTATCCAGCCAACAGCGTCCTGTGGGCAGCGTCCTGTGGGCAGCGTCCTGTGGGCAGCATCCTGTGGGCAGCGTCCTGTGGGGAGCGTCCTGTGGGCAGCGTCCTGTGACCACTGATGAAGGACTAGAGGATGGCCAACACTGCACTGTGCAGCAGCAGATGAGCTATCGTCTCTGACTGTCCATCTACAAGGTGGACCAGCAAGGTAGGAGTGTCTAATAGAGTGGACAGTGAGTGGACACAGTGTCTAAACACTCCAGCAGCACTGCTGTGTCTGATCCACTCACACCAGCACCACACACACTAACACACCACCACCACGTCAGTGTCACTGCAGTGCTGAGAATGATCCACCACCCACATCATACCTGCTCTGTGGTGGTCCTGTGGGGGTCCTGACCATTGTAGAACAGGGTAATACAGTATACAGAGAAACAGATGGACTACAGTCTTGAACTGTAGAACCACAGAGTGTTCTATATGGTCGGTGGAGCTGATGAAGTGGACGGTGGAGTGCTCAGTGAGTGTATTTTAGTATACGGTATACGAACTGTTTACTGTGAGACACACGGGGTTGGTTGAATATCCTGAGGTTGTCTAAGGCCTTTGCACAGTAATGTTTGTTTTCCGTTTGTTGTCCTGACACTGCCGAATGAGCAGTTGGGTTTGGAGGCCATTCGGACTGGAGATTAAATGAGTGAATGGTTGTCTCAGACTGTTCCGCTGTTGCTCAGTAATTTGGCGGACAGCTTTGTGTTGCTGAATCGGAGGGGAGCTTGCAGAAAGCAGTCTTGGTATCTGGAGTCTTTTGTCGTTCTCTCTCGGCATGGACAAAAGAAGAGTCAATACCAAAGAGCCGGTCAAACCGAATACACCGGAACGCCTGGCACTCGTCTTCGTTGACAAGTGTTTGCAGACAGCAGGACGCACCTCAGCTTAATATCTCAGGTCCAAAGAAATGACTCCAAACTCGCGGAAGAGTATTTCACCTTGTAGAAGGACGACTACGCAGGAGTGCAGCTCTGAACGGGAATAAGTCAGATCGAGTCGAGTCCCTGAGAGAGACGTAACTGAGACCCTGAAAACAATATGCACGATAAAGTGATGTGCAGTAGCGGAATTAAGATGCAGGGTGACAGGGCTAGTGTAAACAGGGATGAGTGCAGTCCCGGTACGGTGTTAATGGTGGGTCAGGGTGCGGAGTTTGTGTGTGCGGGGGGCAGAAGTGGAGTTAGGCATCCTGACAGCCTGGTGGATGGAGCTGTCCCTCGGTCTGCTGGTCCTAGCCTTGAGAGTCTCCTCCCTGCTGGCAGCAGACTGAAGAAGCTGTGTAGTGGGTGGGTAGGATCTCCTGCCAAGCGGAAGGGCTTCACGCAGGAGGCAGGAGCTGTGTAAGTCCTGATGGGAGGGGAAGGAGTTGTGGATGGTCTTCTCAGCTGCTCTCAGCGCTGGAGGGTCCTGCGGCGGGATGCAGTGCAGGCCCCGTACCGCACAGTGACACGACTGATCAGGATGCTCTCGATGGCTCCTCTGTAGAAGCTGCACATGGGGATGGGGGATCTGGCTCTTCTCAGCTAGTGGAGCCGCTGATGAGCCTCCCTGGCCAGTGATGATGTGTTGTTGCTCCAGGAGAGGTCCCCTGTGACTGTGTTTTTGTGTATTAGAATAGCGGGTCTTCAGCACCAGCTGTGACAACATCTGTGCGCGTGCCAGTTGTTAAGGAAAACGAAGGCAACAATGGCGATACCCAGTGGCCATCTGTAGTAATGCAAGCTGGCCCCTGGACAGCACCGAGAAGCCTGAATTAAACCAGTTCAAGAGTCAGTGTTCTCTAAACAAAAGCTTCGGTAGAACTTCTAAGACTAACGTGTTCAGACTGCCAACCCAAATCCAGTTTTCACTGACCATTACAGTGACTGTCCTTAACGCCACGTCAGTATCAGCAATGGTGTCGTACCAGACTGTCATGGAGTGACTCAGAATGGCAGCGGGTCATCTTCAGTGACGAGTCCCGCTTTAGTCTTGGTGGAGACGCCCAACGAGTCCGTGTGTGGAGGCACCGTGGTCAGCACCAAGATGAACGGTTTGATGTCACACGTCCAGAAGGTCTGGTGTCCCTCCACCTCCACCCCTACCGCACCATCTGCAGGAACTGTGTGAGGATATTCAAGCTGCATGGGATGGATTATCATAGGGCACTTATATGGGCAGTACACAAATAGCCATTTGACGTCCGATGACGTCACATGTCCACAGTCAACCAATCATTCACGCTCTGGCTCGCCCGAGTACTGATTTGTTTCACCTGCTACTCTCCACACATCCTGTTTATAATGCCCTCACACACACACAAACACACACCTTGCCAGGTTTTGCCAGCCCTTGTTGCATTACCAAGCGTGTGTCTCTGTCCTTCTCAAGTCGAGTCGAGTCAAGTCAGCATTTATTTATATAGCGCTCTTTACAACAGATGTTGTCACAAAGCAGCTTTGCAGAGAACCTGGTGATCGAGCCCCCAGTGAGCAAGCCCAGGGCGACAGCGGCAAGGAGAAACTCCCTCGGTTAGGAAGAAGGAAACCTCGACAGGAACCAAGACTCAAACGAGGAACCCATCCTCCTCGGGTCAGCACCAGATAAGACCAGCACAGTAAAGGAGCGTTCAGTGTTTGTAAGGTGGAGGAATGAATGTCTGGCTAGTCTGTAGTTAGGTAGCGGGGTCATCGGATGGGTCAGCAGGGCGCAGGCCAAGCTTCCACAGTGCAGGGTAGCCAGGAGCTCCGTGGTGGTTAAAGGCATCTGTGGCTCCCTCTTTGCTTATTCTGGTTTTGGCTCCCCCTCGACTTAGCCCCTCTCTCTGACTCTACCCTGCTACCGTCCTCCTGACTTCTCTCTCGGATTCTCCCTCTGATTCTGTCGGCTGGTTGGATCGATTCCCTGATCCTCGACCTCTGCTTGTCTCCTCTACCAAGCAGTTCATTCCTGACGGTTACCAAACCATATTCTAGTTGTGGTCATTACCATAGCAACCCAGGCATGGTGGTATTTGGACACTGAATCTGAGCTGATCTGATTTGAGAAGAATTCTGATTGGCCTGCAGTCTGTTACATGTGATGGTTGTGAATAAGCTGCACTGAGTGTCTGAGTCAGTGTTGAACGGTAGTTCTGAGACACATGGAGGTGTTGGGAGGCAAAGGACCCTACGGGGAACATGTTTTTACCATCATCAGTAATACATATTCAAAACCCAGAAGACAGATGTAGCTTCGCTGGTGGGGTTAGATAGTAAATAAAAAGGCCGTATGTGTGTTGTAGACATGGAGACCCCTGGTTCCCATCACTACCCACCACTGTAAAGGGAAATCTAAGATGATTCCGCTGCTCTACAATCCACCGTTCCACTCGGAATGACTTTGTAATGTAACGACTATAAAACAGTGGTAGTCCTTTTTAACGGCTGTGGATTTTCCAGAACCAGAAAGTGTTGTGTTTTTTTAGACTGGCTAGTAAATCACCCAAGCCAAACCCCACTGAGCTGCATTTCACTTACTAAAGGCTCGACTGAAGGCAAAGCCTCTCCAAAGACAGCGGGAACTGGAAACGGCTGCATTAGAAGCCTGGCAGAGCATCAGCAGGGAAGATAGCCGATGTCCAGTTTGTGGGTTGCGCTCTTCAGGCAGTCAGCGGCTGTTCAGGATAGCGTGGACGTTTGATTGACTATGTGTGTTCGTTTTTTTTTTCCCGATTAAACTACTATGAAACTAATGTGGTTCTAGAATATGGAGATTCAGCCTCGGCCACACACAGATCCTTCGAGTATAACAGTTCAGTTTGTTCTCTGTTAATTTTCTGTGTGGTCTGATGCAGAACTACTGCCCATCCTGTGTGGTCTGATGCTGAACTACTGCCCATCCTGTGTGGTCTGATGCTGAACTACTGCCCATCCTGTGTGGTCTGATGCTGAACTACTGCCCATCCCGTGTGGCCTGGTGCAGAGCCACTGCCCATCCCGTGTGGCCTGGTGCAGAGCCACTGCCCATCCTGTGTGGTCTGATGCAGAACCACTGCCCATCCCGTGTGGTCTGATGCAGAACTACTGCCCATCCTGTGTGGTCTGATGCAAAACTACTGCCCATCCTGTGTTGTTTGATGTAGAACTACTGCCCATCCTGTGTGGTCTGATCTGGAACTACTGCCCATCTTATGCGGTATGATCTGGAACTACGACACATCCTGTGTGGTCTGATCTGGAACTACTGCACATCCTGTGTGGTCTGATCTGGAACTACTGCACATCTGTGTGGTCTGATGCAGAACTACTGCCCATCCTGTGTGGTCTGCTATAGAACTACTGCCCATCCCATGTGGTCTGATGCAGAACTACTGCCCATCCTGTGCGGTCTGATGCAGAACTACTGCCCATCCTGTGTTGTTTGATGTAGAACTACTGCCCATCCTGTGTGGTCTGATCTGGAACTACTGCCCATCTTATGTGGTATGATCTGGAACTACTGCCCATCTTGTGTGGTCTGATCTGCAACTACTTCCCATCCTGTGTGGTCTGATCTGGAACTAAGACACATCCTGTGTGGTCTGATCTGGAACTACTGCACATTCTGTGTGGTTTGATCTGAAATTACTGCCCATCCTGTGTAGTCTGATGCAGAATTCCTGCCCATCCTGTGTGGTCTGATGCAGAACTCCTGCCCATCCTGTGTGGTCTGATGCAGAACTACTGCCCATCCCGTGTGGTCTGATGCTGAACTACTGCCCATCTCGTGTGGTCTGATGCTGAACTACTGGCCCATCCTGTGTGGTCTGATGCAGAGCCACTGCCCATCCTGTGTGGTCTGATGCAGAACTACTGCCCATCCCGTGTGGTCTGATGCTGAACTACTGCCCATCTTGTGTGGTCTGATGCAGAACTACTGCCCATCCTGTGTGGTCTGATGCAGAACTACTGCCCATCCCGTGTGGTCTGATGCAGAACTACTGCCCATCCCGTGTGGTCTGATCTGGAACTACTGTCCATCCTGTGCAGTCTAATTTTGATCTGGAATCAATGTTGTATTGTTGGCCAAGGTTGTTGAAATGATGGCAAGGTGAATGTGTGCTGTGATGAGAGCTAAAGGTGGTCCGATAAAATATCAGTATGCTAAAATATGCCTTGCTGTTATGGTCAGGCTGGTTATATGGACTGTAACGTGCATCAGGAATTTTTTTCTCGGCTTTCGTGTGGTCAGCAGAGTGAGAATCACATCGCTACTTGGATAATAAACCTGCCTCTGACCAGCCCAGGCAGCAAAACACCTGCAGCACCTGCTTTGTTACGCTCTTTCGACACGTATGTGCATGCAAGGCGATCCAACAAAAGGTGAATCTACCTGGACTTTCAGAACACTGCATGTAAGGAAATGCACCTAGACTTCGGTTTGGAGGTTCTTGAATGGTTCTCGTCTAGGACGTACGGTTCTAGGAAACATCTTTGATTTAGCTGAAGTTATAAACGTCAGCTTCATGTTTGCTCTGTCTTTACTGGTAACACAGAAGGAGAGAGCAGGGGTCTGGACGGTCTGGGGGTCCCTGGGGCCTGCCCTGCTTGGGTGGGAACACACAGCACAACACTGAGTCTCTTCCTGAGCTACCATACTGCTCCTCTGATAGGAATCGACGGATAGCGGCCTAGTTGCTCCATCCCAGAATAGATCAAAGTCATTTTGAAGGAAAGCCTTTTTTGACTACCCAAAGGAAACAACAAAAGCATCACCCTCCACGTCGCCGCCCCCACTCCCGTCCCTACTATGCAAATAAGTGGAAAGGATATGAGCTGTCTGAGCTATTCTTAACCTGAGCTTAAATTATGGGCTGGGTTTCCTCATGATTATTCAGGATCCTTTGTACAAAACAAGGCAGTTTTGCTGAGTAAAAGGAGCTCAAATTGATCTACTCCTGGCCCAATTTACCACAGGTTCCCACCACTGGGCATAGCTACATAGACTCAGTTAGTCAGGTCAAGGCTCAGCAGCGTTATGTGGTAAAGTGAAGCTGAACACCACTTCATAATCGGTTTACATATCGCTGTCACATGACTTTCATGGCATGTTAGTGTAAATTTCAACATACTGATTCAATTCAAAGGTCCCATCTGAGTATAGGAACTCAACCCAAAAAATTCCCAACCACAAAATAGACTCCTGGGACTTGGAATACTACTGGGAAGTCAGCTGACCACCCGAATGTACCAAATGGCCAGGTTATCCCATCAATAGACTTGTTCCTCCCTGCCTGATGGTGGAGCCATCTTCCTGGACGCCAATGCTGAGCTAGATCGTCTTCAGATTGTGGAAGAGGACTACAAGGAATCATCTTCATCTTGACCAACGCCCAACTGAAAGTCTAGGGAAAGAACTGGACGAGTGGTTCGACTCTCCCGTCGTACGCGATCTTTAGAATGTGAACAAGTTGGTGTCAGAAGTGGGATACTGCCTCCTCAGAAGACAGGAGAGGAACGATGCTACCACAAACTCCAGGA
>JAMWET010005177.1:102500-110643 GCA_024036415.1 Prochilodus magdalenae | reverse complement strand
CGAGTCGGGGTGCGGCATTTCCACACACTTTAGCACTAAAGTCATTAATATTATTGTACTGTACTACTACAATGTGTTTATCACTTTATCAGTACTATCATCATTTTTATTATAGTATTTTATTTATTATAATGTACTGATTATTATTATTTATTCATTTTATGTATTTAAATGTGTTCATTATTAATTTATTATTCATTATTATTTATTATGTTTCATTTATTGTTATACATTACCAACTATATGATGTTGGTGATCTTAAGACTCTACAGCCTTATATGTCTATGGTCTCATGTCTCGTGTACAGTGTAGTGTACATGTCTAGTGTCTCATGTAGTGTACAGTGTCTTGTGTACAAGTTCTTGTGTCTCATGTGCATGTCTAGTGTCTCGCTTATATGTCTAGTGTCTCGTGTAGTGTACAGTGTCTCGTGTAGTGTACATGTCTATTATCTTGTGTACAGTGTCTCGTGTACAGTGTCTAGTGTCTTGTGTAGTGTACAGTGTCTCGCTTATATGTCGTGTCTCGTGTAGTGTACAGTGTCTCGTGTAGTGTACAGTGTCTCGCTTATATGTCTAGTGTCTCGTGTAGTGTACAGTGTCTCGCTTATATGTCGTGTCTCGTGTAGTGTACAGTGTCTCGTGTAGTGTACAGTGTCTCGCTTATATGTCTAGTGTCTCGTGTAGTGTACAGTGTCTCGCTTATATGTCGTGTCTCGTGTAGTGTACAGTGTCTCGTGTAGTGTACAGTGTCTCGCTTATATGTCTAGTGTCTCGTGTAGTGTACAGTGTCTCGCTTATATGTCGTGTCTCGTGTAGTGTACAGTGTCTCGTGTAGTGTACAGTGTCTCGCTTATATGTCTAGTGTCTCGTGTAGTGTACAGTGTCTCGTGTAGTGTACAGTGTCTCGCTTATATGTCTAGTGTCTCGTGTAGTGTACAGTGTCTCGCTTATATGTCTAGTGTCTCGTGTAGTGTACAGTGTCTCGTGTAGTGTACAGTGTCTCGCTTATATGTCTAGTGTCTCGTGTAGTGTACAGTGTCTCGCTTATATGTCTAGTGTCTCGTGTAGTGTACAGTGTCTCGCTTATATGTCTAGTGTCTCGTGTAGTGTACAGTGTCTCGCTTATATGTCTAGTGTCTCGTGTAGTGTACAGTGTCTCGTGTAGTGTACAGTGTCTCGCTTATATGTCTAGTGTCTCGTGTAGTGTACAGTGTCTCGTGTAGTGTACAGTGTCTCGCTTATATGTCTAGTGTCTCGTGTAGTGTACAGTGTCTCGTGTAGTGTACAGTGTCTCGCTTATATGTCTAGTGTCTCGTGTAGTGTACAGTGTCTCGTGTAGTGTACATGTCTATTACCTTGTGTACAGTGTCTCGTGTACAGTGTCTAGTGTCTTGTGTAGCGTACAGTGTCTCGTGTAGTGTACAGTGTCTCGTGTAGCGTACAGTGTCGTGTACATGCCTAGTGTCTCGTGTAGCGTACAGTGTCGTGTACATGCCTAGTGTACATATCTAATGCCTGGTGTATATGTCTGGTGTATACTGCACTGTACCACCTCTTCCCAACATATGGATCCCGTCACTCACACCCCACAGGGATTTATAGAACCATCCTTGTGTAGCGCCTTCTACAGGCACCTGAAGTTACTACCACCCTTAACACGGAAGCAGAATCATTTTTCTGTCCTGTGAGCTTCATGAGCACATGCTGTATAAGGTCAGTGCTGCAGGTTTTATTATACGTTCACTGTTCTTGATAGTATTTATTGTCACTCTATCTAACCAATCAGACGTCCGAACAAATGAACAGGTGACACGCAGTTCGTCATAATGAAGCTGGTGATATTAGATTTGTGCCGTATCGCCCACCTGTGTACATCATGTATCTAAATACAGTGACATATCAGGAAAACGTTATGGGGATGTTCCTTACATATCTGCCTCATCGCCCCCCCACAGCGGGAGCACCGGTGACTGAGGCAGAGGTGGTTATGTAACGTTCCATCATAAAGTATAGAATTAAAATGAGTCATTTAGAGGCAAAGCTTTAATCAGTGGCATTTACAGCACAGGGTAGCACACACACACACACACACACGCGCACACACACGCACGCACACGCACGCACACCTCTTCATATACCTCTCATAGAGAGAGCACACACACACACACACACACACACACACACACACACACACACACACACACACACATCTCTTCATATACCTCTCATAGAGAGCACACACACACACACACACAGACACACACACACACACACACACATCTCTTCATATACCTCTCATAGAGAGAGCACACACACACACACACACACACACACACCTCTTTATATACCTCTCATAGAGAGAGCACACACACGCGTGCACACATCATACAGAGAGCACGCACGCGCACACACACACACACGTGCACACACACACGCGTGCACACACACACACACCTCTTCATATACACATCACACAGAGAGCACACACAGCCCCTTTACAGGGCCCCTGGCCTAGGAAAGAAGAGGCTTCACGTGTTGAAGCAGAACATGAGTTATTATCCCAACCATCTGCCTCTGCCGCTTACCTTAACGCTAGCCTCCCCCCCCACACTACCCAACACACATTCAGAGCGAACCCTGCACACAGTTTTGCGGCTCAGATGTTAAACGACAGCCGCACACACACACACGGCCCGGGGGCTCCTGCGCACCGAATAAGCCGCGCTCTCAGGGTCTGGCAGCAGGATGGAAACGCGGGCTAATGACGAAAGACAAGCTGATTTATAGGGCCAATAAACGCGGGCTGAGTGATCACCTCTGATTATCACTGCTGTCTGGAGCCGCGCAGCAGCATCGTTCTGGAGGCCGCTCCTGGAGCGAACAATGGCTTCCGCTGAGCCGCCCCGAGATTAAATAATAAATCTACACCTTTAAAGCTCCTCGGTTTCACCGCCGCGATGAACGTGACTCATTTCCCCGCGGTTAGACCAACAGCCGATTACATAAGCTGCATAATGCAGCAGCCTGCAACAGGTTTCCATGGCAATTACTTCCCGACTGTAATTACTCCGCCGAGCAGCCAGATGCAAATCAGCCGAGAGGTTTAGTTTAGCGTCCGACACCGTGAACCAGCAGATCACGCGAAACCTCTATTAACCAGCTGAGTACACTGACGTGCACCAATCGGGCCAAAAGCTCAACCGGCAGGAGTGAAACTTGGTGGGAAGGTTTGACATCGTGAGACATGCAAACGACTAGGGACACTCAGCGAGCAGTGATGCCCTCTATGAGGCGATCTGTTGGCAGACGGCTGCACCACGCAGGACTACATGCACACAGACCGCTACAACGACTGTCCTTAACACCACGTCACCATCACCAAAGACTGCAGTGGTGTCGTACCAGACTGTCATGGAGTGACTCAGAATGGCAGCGGGTCATCTTCAGTGACGCATCCATGTGTGGAGGCACCGTGGTCAGCACCAAGATGGACGGTTTCTTGTCACACGTCCAGAAGGCCTGGTGTCACGCCACCTCCACCCCTACCGCACCATCTGCAGGAACTGTGTGAGGATGTTCAAGCTGCATGGGATGGATTATCACAGGACACCATTAGGAACCTCTACAGCTCCATACCGAGACGTCTGGCGTGTTGGGTTAGCAAACACGGCGGCCCGACGCCATACTGAGAGACAGACTTCTGTATGTGTAGCTCAATAAATATTGATCATATCAGTCTAAATTTATCATCAGTTATTGATCCTGGTCACCTTTATCCTCCTTCCCAACACCACCACACTCCCACACCTCCTTCTGGGTGCAGCTGTTCTACTAAAGATGAGTATACAACAAAGATATGAGAGTACAGAGCTCCTCGCTCCACCTTAAACGATCCACACTGATAAACATCCATTTCCCCTGGCCATGCTAATGCTGCTGTGTACCGCTAGAGAAGCACATAACATGTAACGTGAGTAATTTTAGATCATCCATAATAAGATGCACACACATGAGATACACGCTGGC
The DNA here is from genome assembly GCA_024036415.1 of Prochilodus magdalenae. Lineage (NCBI taxonomy): Eukaryota > Metazoa > Chordata > Actinopteri > Characiformes > Prochilodontidae > Prochilodus > Prochilodus magdalenae. The sequence continues at coordinate 106,615 of JAMWET010005177.1, read as the reverse complement.
GACTTCAAACAGTGTTGAGAAACCACACCCACAGATCCCGATGGGTGAAACTACACCGCCCCTAAACTGAAGGTGGTTGCGGCTCGTGTTCATTGTTTTAGCTGTGCTGGACTGACTGGAGGGCTAGCTCCCAGAGGAGGAGGCAGAACCTCGATACTGACCTTCGCTATGTCTTCGGCTCCACCCATTGAAAGAGGCGGGCGGTGAGACGGATGGCGCATCAGTGGCTCCGCTGCTATTTCCAGGCGAGGCCGCTTGATCTCGGAGTACTCCACCTCCGATTGGCTGTTGGCCTCCTGCAGATAAATGTGCTCATATCGGATGTGAGGCTCCTGGGCTCTGTGGGGAAAACGGGAAAGTGGACACACGTGAATTATGGGCGATGTGTAATTCAGCGGCCTGGTAAACGACTCAGAGATTAACATGTGAGGAATCAGCGGATTTACAACAAGGACAAAATAACATGGACAGAAGATTTTAACCCAGTTACCAACGACGACTAGAACTGAGGACCAAATGAGTCGGTAACTAATTCAGTAGTTGACAGGTGGGTGACAGAGCGTGGACAGACACCTGAACACATCATACCATTTCTTTTTGGATAAAGAAAAAAAAATAAAGGACAGACAAACAGGAACTCTGCTGTTTGCAAAAAGCGCCAAGTGCGAATTAGGACTCGACTGTTTAATATCTACTCCAGCGTCGAATCAAACTGCATCATGGCAAATACAGAGGTGTTATAACAACTGGATGGCTGGATTAACCAAAGAACAGCTCACGAACACTGCAGCGTCTGCACTTGTGACGTGACGAGACATCCAAGACCATTTCCCAAACCTCCAGCTCTCTATAGACCGCCCACAGCACCGGGCGGAGTAACCATGGCAAAATGTTTACACTGGACCATAGCATATGATACCTCACGCGAGAGTGCACACTGAAGGACGACACGAGGAGGACGAGGAGGAGGAGGAGGAGGAGGAGGAGGAGGAGGAGGAGGAGGAGGAGGAGGAGGAGTGTGATATGACCATATCAGCAGGTGCAAGTACACATACGTACGTACACACACACACACACACACACACACACACACACACACACACACACACTTCTCTCAGCCTCACACACTCACACATCTCTGCCACAGAAGTAAGGTTATCATACAGCTGTGCTTTGTTTTGCTATGCAGTGGAGGAGGGGTTCCACTTTTGAGTCTTGGTTCCTCTCTGAAGCGTTCTGCCTCTGGTTCCAAGGACGCTGAGCTGGGGTTGCCAGGTAGTGAACTTATGCTTATACGCATCTGTGTATTGTTCTCTCTAGGTACGAGCTCTGGGCTGGGGTTGCCAGGTAGTGCATTTATGCTTATATATGCCTGTGTATTGTTCTCTGTAAGTGTGAGCGCTGGACTGGGGTTGCCAGGTAGTACACTTATTCTTATATATGTCTGTGTATTGTTCTCTCTAGGTATGAGCGCTGGGCTGGGGTTGCCAGGTAGTGCACTTACGCTTATATGCATCTGTGTATTGTTCTCTCTAGGTACGAGCTCTGGGCTGGGGTTGCCAGGTAGTGCATTTATGCTTATATATGCCTGTGTATTGTTCTCTGTAAGTGTGAGCGCTGGGCTGGGGTTGCCAGGTAGTACACTTATTCTTATATATGTCTGTGTATTGTTCTCTGTAAGTGTGAGCGCTGGGCTGGGGTTGCCAGGTAGTACACTTATTCTTATATATGTCTGTGTATTGTTCTCTGTAAGTGTGAGCGCTGGGCTGGGGTTGCCAGGTAGTACACTTATTCTTATATATGTCTGTGTATTGTTCTCTGTAAGTGTGAGCACTGGGCTGGGGTTGCCAGGTAGTACACTTATTCTTATATATGTCTGTGTATTGTTCTCTCTAGGTACGAGCTCTGGGCTGGGGTTGCCAGGTAGTGCATTTATGCTTATATATGCCTGTGTATTGTTCTCTGTAAGTGTGAGCGCTGGGCTGGGGTTGCCAGGTAGTACACTTATTCTTATATATGTCTGTGTATTGTTCTCTCTAGATACGAGCTCTGGGCTGGGGTTGCCAGGTAGTCTACTTATGCTTATATGTGTCTGTGTATTGTTCTGTTAGTGTGAGCGCTGGGCTGGGGTTGCCAGGTAGTGCACTTATGCTTATATGTGTCTGTGTATTGTTCTTTCTAGGTATCAGCACTGGCCCTTGTTTGGGCAGCATCTGAGTTCATGGCGAGTTCTAGATTCTAACTTTCCTGTACTAGCTGGGAAACATTATCCAACAGAACACTAAGCACGGATGTAAGTCGCTCTGGATAAGAGCGTCTGCTGAAAGCCTTAAATGGAAATGGAAACGCAAATAGTTCTTTCGAGTGTTCATGGTTCTACAGAGAACCACAGTCTTTATTAGGTAACCCCTGAAGAACCGAGGGACTCATCTCTTCTGCTTATAACATGATGTTTGGAGCAGAGCCCTCAGACTGTCTATATGACGGCGGACTGCCGACTGACACCACTTAGTCAAAACATTTAATCATATCGTCTGCATCGCGTGCGGAGTTTACATGACCACCGTATCTCTGACATCAGCTGCACATGGTTTCCTCAGCTTCCATAAACAGTCCATACGGGTCACCCAAACTCGGCTGCAATATGTGGAGCCCAGTTCAAATAAACACGTCTGCACACTTACAGGCCCTGAACGAACAAGAGCAGTGGCACAAGCAGGACTCGGAGACCAGGTCTGAGCAGAACCGCAGCTACTCGACTGAGAGCGTTCCTCTCGGGTCTGACATCCCGATCGTATATCCAGCTACAGCTGCAAGTATTCGCGATACCAGAACCCGCCACATTTACCCACATGTCCTGGAGGATCCTGGGGTGATCTCAGGCCTAAAGAACCCAACCTGTGCAGCAAGGGCAGAACAAAGCATCATTCCTGAGGAATCCTGCTGCCACCACACTTCCCGCCATTCCAGAGCACTGGATCCGTAAACTATTGCAGTGGATGCTCTATCCTTTACACCAGGGGGTCTCAACCTGTGGGCTGCGAACCACAAGTAGGCCATGAAGCCCCCTCTCGTGGTCCGTGCACGCAGGTGGAGCAGTAGCCATATTAGTGCTTCAGAAGAAATCACCCAACAGGAACGGAACGTGGTGGGTGGGTTTGACACTGTGAGACATGCAAATGACTCGGGTTTCACACTCAGCTGCATATGTGACATAAGCAGGGACGGGCCTTATCGCTGCACCTGACTGACCCAACAGCCACGATAAAGGACATTCAGCAAGTAGTGATTCCTCCATGAGTCATCCTGTTACCGCCAGGACCACCGAGTCACTTCCTCAGAAGGCCTGGTGTCACTCTACCTCCACCCCTCCTGCACCATCTGCAGGAACTGTGTGAGGATGTTCAAGCTGCATGGGATGGATTATCACAGGACACCATTAGGAACCTCTACAGCTCCATACCGAGACGTCTGGCATGTTGGGTTAGCAAACACGGCGGCCCGACGCCATACTGAGAGACAGACTTCTGTATGTGTAGCTCAATAAATATTGATCATATCAGTCTAAACTTATCATCAGTTATTGATCCTGGTCACCTTTATCTTCCTTCCCAACAGACCTGCAGTCCAGGCTGCAGCTAGTCTTCTGATGATGATTTTATATGGATATATACATACAGGGGTTGGACAATGAAACTGAAACACCTGTCATTTTAGTGTGGGAGGTCTCATGGCTAAATTGCACCAGCCTGGTGGCCAATCTTCATTAACTGCACATTGCACCAGTAAGAGCAGAGTGTGAAGGTTCAGTTAGCAGGTAAGAGCACAGTTCTGCTCAAAATACAGCAATGCACACAGCATTATGGGACATACCAGAGTTCAAAAGAGGACAAACTGTTGGTGCACGTCTTGCTGGAGCATCTGTGACCAAGACAGCAAGTCTTTGTGATGTATCAAGAGCCACGGTATCCAGGGTAATGTCAGCATACCACCAAGAAGGACGAACCTCCACCAGCATCACGTAGTGACCTGGCCACTATCCTGCAAGAGGAATGGCTTAAACTCCCTCTGACCACTGTGCAGGACGCAGTATATGTCATTCCCAAGACCAACTG
>JAMWET010005177.1:67500-97500 GCA_024036415.1 Prochilodus magdalenae | reverse complement strand
TGATGAGCCACACAGGCTGAGGAATTACGAAGCTCAACCATATATTAAAGAAAAGCAACCTCCATTCCTCAACGCTACCCAACATCAACAGAACATTCATCCTCACACTGGCAATCACACTGACAGGGCGGGAATGACAGACACACACACACACACACACACACACCCCAGGGATAGACGAGGTAGACCATGTAGCTGAGTTAAAGTAGAGCTCCCCAAGGTAAAATGGAGAGTAACAGTACTAAAGTATGTACCTTCAGATGTACTTAGGTATGGAGAGTAACAGTACTAAAGTATGTACCTTCAGATGTACTTAAGTATGGAGAGTACCAGTACTAAAGTATGTACCTTCAGATGTACTGAAGTATGGAGAGTACCAGTACTAAAGTATGTACCTTCAGATGTACTTAGGTATGGAGAGTAACAGTACTAAAGTACGTACCTTCAGATGTACTGAAGTATGGAGAGTAACAGTACTAAAGTATGTACCTTCAGATGTACTTAAGTATGGAGAGTAACAGTACTAAAGTATGTACCTTCAGATGTACTGAAGTATGGAGAGTAACAGTACTACAGTATGTACCTCCAGATGTACTTAGGTATGGAGAGTAACAGTACTAAAGTATGTACCTTCAGATGTACTGAAGTATGGAGAGTAACAGTACTAAAGTATGTACCTTCAGATGTACTTAAGTATGGAGAGTAACAGTACTAAAGTATGTACCTCCAGATGTACTTAGGTATGGAGAGTAACAGTACTAAAGTATGTACCTTCAGATGTACTTAAGTATGGAGAGTAACAGTACTAAAGTATGTACCTCCAGATGTACTTAAGTATGGAGAGTAGCAGTACTAAAGTATGTACCTCCAGATGTACTTAAGTATGGAGAGTAACAGTACTAAAGTATGTACCTCCAGATGTACTTAAGTATGGAGAGTAACAGTACTAAAGTATGTACCTTCAGATGTACTTAAGTATGGAGAGTAACAGTACTAAAGTATATACCTTCAGATGTACTTAAGTATGGAGAGTACCAGTACTAAAGTATGTACCTTCAGATGTACTTAGGTATGGAGAGTAACAGTACTAAAGTATGTACCTTCAGATGTACTGAAGTATGGAGAGTAACAGTACTAAAGTATGTACCTTCAGATGTACTTAAGTATGGAGAGTAACAGTACTAAAGTATGTACCTTCAGATGTACTGAAGTATGGAGAGTAACAGTACTACAGTATGTACCTCCAGATGTACTTAGGTATGGAGAGTAACAGTACTAAAGTATGTACCTTCAGATGTACTGAAGTATGGAGAGTAACAGTACTAAAGTATGTACCTTCAGATGTACTTAAGTATGGAGAGTAACAGTACTAAAGTATGTACCTTCAGATGTACTGAAGTATGGAGAGTAACAGTACTACAGTATGTACCTCCAGATGTACTTAGGTATGGAGAGTAACAGTACTAAAGTATGTACCTCCAGATGTACTGAAGTATGGAGAGTAACAGTACTAAAGTATGTACCTTCAGATGTACTTAAGTATGGAGAGTAACAGTACTAAAGTATGTACCTCCAGATGTACTTAGGTATGGAGAGTAACAGTACTAAAGTATGTACCTTCAGATGTACTTAAGTATGGAGAGTAACAGTACTAAAGTATGTACCTCCAGATGTACTTAAGTATGGAGAGTAGCAGTACTAAAGTATGTACCTCCAGATGTACTTAAGTATGGAGAGTAACAGTACTAAAGTATGTACCTCCAGATGTACTTAAGTATGGAGAGTAACAGTACTAAAGTATATACCTTCAGATGTACTTAAGTATGGAGAGTACCAGTACTAAAGTATGTACCTTCAGATGTACTTAGGTATGGAGAGTAACAGTACTAAAGTATGTACCTTTAGATGTACTGAAGTATGGAGAGTAACAGTACTAAAGTATGTACCTTCAGATGTACTTAAGTATGGAGAGTAACAGTACTAAAGTATGTACCTTCAGATGTACTGAAGTATGGAGAGTAACAGTACTACAGTATGTACCTCCAGATGTACTTAGGTATGGAGAGTAACAGTACTAAAGTATGTACCTTCAGATGTACTGAAGTATGGAGAGTAACAGTACTAAAGTATGTACCTTCAGATGTACTTAAGTATGGAGAGTAACAGTACTAAAGTATGTACCTTCAGATGTACTGAAGTATGGAGAGTAACAGTACTAAAGTATGTACCTCCAGATGTACTTAGGTATGGAGAGTAACAGTACTAAAGTATGTACCTCCAGATGTACTTAGGTATGGAGAGTAACAGTACTAAAGTATGTACCTCCAGATGTACTTAAGTATGGAGAGTAACAGTACTAAAGTATGTACCTCCAGATGTACTTAAGTATGGAGAGTAACAGTACTAAAGTATGTACCTCCAGATGTACTGAAGTATGGAGAGTAACAGGAGCATGGTTTATTACGGCTCTAATGTTCTCTTATCATTTCTGGAACAGGACTCTTCATCAGCTCAGTGTAGGTGAAGAGACTCTAGTGTCTCTCAGTCCTCCAGTCTTTAATAGAAGCTCAGTCATTAGTCTGACACTGACGTCTATCTGTGCATCAGCACAGAATACTGAAGGAGAACAGGTTCCATTAGCTAGAACCAAACTTTGTCCAACAGCTCAAAAGAAGCTCGACACAATGCGACTGCTGTTCCCTGATTGGTGAGCTCACTTCATTTCCACGTTTATATGGAATATTGTGGTTGGTGTAGCTCAGTCCACTAACACTACTCTACTCAACGCTATGTTGTATGTATGTATATATATATATATATGTGTGTGTGTGGTATTGGCCTGTACCTTTCCTCCGTCATCCAGTGATGAAGCAAACACGAGTACCAGATAAGTATTCAGCTGGGCACGTCCCTTAAAATGTATTGGGGGGGGGGGGCCTCACCGACTGACTGTCACACACACACACACACTCCCCCACTTATTCCGATTTCCATATAAGCTTGACACTTATGTAATCACATCATCAGAATGCAGTTTTCATCCCTTCTCCCTCCCTCCCTCCATCCCTCCTCCCTCTCCGACATGCGAGAGTAAGCCTCAGTGACTGGGATTATGCGGGGTGGGGGTGGTTTAGCAGGCCTGTGCTGAATTGAGGTCAGTTCAAGCGTAGAGATGAAGTCTGAGTTATCATGGAAACCTCTGCCAATCTCTCTCTCTTCCTTCCCTCCCTCTCTCTTTCTCTCCTAACTCTAACGCTCCATCTCCCTGTTGGGTCTTGCAGCGTGTGCATGCCTCCTCTGTACTGTCTTCCTGTCTTTCTGTAACACACCCCAGTCGATACTGCTTTTATCTCTCTCGCTTACACGCCGCCGCTCTCCGGCTCGCCTTCTTACACAGGCGCAGGTTAAACTAAGATAAGAGCAGATAAGAGAGAGCTCCGCTCGCCTCTGCGGCACGACGCAACACTGAGCAGGCAGGTCCGGAACCGGCATGCCATTCCGATATCCGCATTTTTACACCAGCGCAGTCCGAATATCCCGGCAGGACAAGACTTTAGATGTGACTATAAAGTAGTCTAGACATGAAACGCAAACACTTCCGGCTTCAAAATTTACATTTAAGGTATTTAGCAGACGCTCTTATCCAGAGCGACATACAACCGTGCTTAGCGTTCCATTGGATAACATTCCAGCTAGTACAGGAAGTGTAGAGCCTAGAACTCACCATGAGCTCAGACACTGCCCGAACAGGGGGCCAGTGCTGGTACCTAGAGATCTGAATGGCATTCTACTGGGCAGTCACAACAAGTACACACATCTATCACACTCCGGAATTCCGGAATCACAAGCAGATTCCAAACAACAAGACATGGAAAAGAGAACTTCCATGAGTGATATATTAACCAGTTTTGACTCGGAGAGCTAACTCTAGCTAGTTCAACACTTAGCTGATTAACGGCGGGGTTGGGGGGGAGCCGTTTCCGCACTGTGTCCATAGTAAAACACAGACGGACTCTCAACATGTGAGCTGTGGAAGGCTGAGTCTTCCCACGCAGTCTGCCTGGACACTGACAGCAGCAGATCACACCCTGCAGGTGCGGGCGTGCTTGAACGTCACTGTGTGGAACGGAGCGCAAAGCTCCAGGGCAGAGTCTCGACTCCCAAATGCCTGGAGCCGAGGAAGCGATTCCTTTTGGCAGCGACTCCCAGTCCTAATGCAAAGTGTTCCTCCAGACGAAACCGGCTTTTCACCGGATTCAGCGCTTCCTTCGCCTTCAAATCATTACGTCAGGTGCTTTACTGAGATTACACAGCTGCAGCTCAGACTCCTGCCTGATCAGGGGCCTGAACCCCGCCCACACCACCTACCTCTGTGTGTGCACGTGTGCAATCCACTAATCCAAGTGTCTCCTGCAGTAAGCTAGCTCAGAGCTGACTCCGGGATGAAACTGGAGCTGTCCTGTGTGTGAAAACCAGCACCACGGCAGAACGCAGCCCTCGTATAGCTGTGAAGGTCGGGTATGAAGAAGGAAATGAAGGCCCCAGAGGTGGAATAGGAGCATCACTCACACACACACACACACACACACACACACACACACACACACACACCCGGGCTGGCAGGAGAGAAGCCTCGCTGTGAGCTTGTCTGGCATGTCCTGTCCACATATGTCCCTGAGGCGAGTTACCCTACTGTATCATCACTTACAGCACAGCCTGCTGAGGAACATGGACAAACAGACAAGCACCAAGCCAGAAACCTCCAAGGTCTCCATCCACATGTGATGCAGCTATTCCGCACATAGTCTACACTACTCATAGCCCGTGTTGGGATGCGCAGCGCTACCCGAGTACTCACTCAACCATTCTGATCTCCGCAGTCCTGTGCCGTATCCTTCTATCACCATGGTCAACAAGACCGGGGATTCATGGACGCTACGTGTCTGTATGAAGACTTAAAGGAGCAATATGTACGATTTTCAGCTAAAGTAACCAACAGAATATGAAGCAACAGTGCTGATGGCGTGTCAAAGACTTCGCATGCACTGTGTTGCAGAGATATCTGTTGAGGTTAGCATGCTAACCAGCTAGCCCCGGCCTGTCCTGTCTTGTAAGCCTTCTTTGTACCTGAAGAGGCGATAGTGAGTCACTGTGGTGCTGTAGGAGTGGAATCAGTCCAACATGAGAGGATGAAGGAGTAGCGCAGCTGCCCCGGCGGCGTATTCTAACCTCTGGTCACTGATGTAGAGGGCTGTGCTCACCGTTAGATCATTAGCCAATGAAAGAAGCTCTTGGCGAGCGACCGCCGTCACTGCCACTGCCTGCTCTCGGGCAGGAACCCACTTTCAGCAGCAAACAAAACAAGAGCAAGAACAAGAGCTAGCATGTGTGCGGCTGGAGATGCTCTGGGAGCGTAATGGGAGGAAGTTTGATGATGCTGCGTTTCTGCGAGGCTGTGTTCAATTCAAAACAGCATGCTGCTCTAATGTACACGGCTTTTACGTGTGAACTAGCTCGTCCGATATAACAAGCAGCAAGGCAAGAGTACAGCGTGGGGGGAAACTAATGAACCAGCCTATCGCGATCAATAAACCCGTCACTCCTCGAACGAGTAAGGCCTCAGTGTGGATTCTCGGTATGGAGGTTAGAAATCCTGCTCTATTTAAGAGCACCGTCTCACAGTGTGCTTCCCCGTCTGCCTGCATTAGCTGGAGGGGAGCGCTGTGGCTGTGCGCGCCGAGCGGCTGTTACGTAACGCTTATGCAATACGTGAAAAGCTCTGAAAGTACGTGTCACCTCAAATAGGAGACGGAGAAGCGATTCAGCAGCAGTGCGGCTCCGGAGAGCCACGGCACACGGAAGAGGGACAGCCATATTCCATCCACTCCAGTCAGCCATGCGGGAAGGAAACCAGACCTGAGGTTTAGACTATCGGCAGAGCCGCTTCCTTATCGCTGCTCCAACTGTGGCTTTTGTAAAGTGTTCATCCATTCAAGTTTGTGAGAGGCCCTTACAGACACTCGCTCATGCTGCACCGGTTTCATCTCATTCTCTTTCAGCCTCTAAACGAGTCGGGAATCGTGAAAGGAGGCTGGTGTTTATTACGTCTCATCAATCTCGAATGGAAGCGATAAAGCTACAAGGCTGATTCAGAGCAGCGTCTCCAGCAACACAGTGGTGTGGTGGAGTCAGGGTATCAAAGAGTGGCTATTGGAAACCGATGACGACATATTAGATAATATACACAACCTTTGATTTTATTACTATTATTATTATTATTATTATATGGCTGTGTGAAAAGCACTATGTAAAGTATATTATAGTATTATCATCATTAGCCGTAGTGGAAGTAGTAGTGATAGTAGTAGCAGTATTTATAGTTGACGTTGTAGTAGTAGCACTGGTAGTAGTGGTAGTAACAGTGGTGGTGGCAGTATGTATAGTAGACGTAGTAGTAGCACTGGTAGTAGTGGTGGTGGTGGTAGAAGTGGTAGCACTGGTAGTAGTAGTGATAGTGGTAGCAGTGGTAGTAACAGTGGTGGTGGCAGTGGTAGTAACAGTGGTGGTGGCAGTGGTAGTAACAGTGGTGGTGGCAGTGGTAGTAACAGTGGTGGTGGCAGTGGTAGTAACAGTGGTGGTGGCAGTAGGTATAGTAGACGTAGTAGTAGCACTGGCAGTAGTGGTGGTGGTGGCAGTAGTAGAAGTTATAGTTGTAGCAGTACTAGTGGTGGTAGTAGTTATAGTTGTAGCAGGAGTATTAATAGTTGTAGTAGTACTAGTGGTGGTGGCAGTAGTAGCAGCAGCAGTAGTGGTGCTAGTAGTGTAACAGTAGTAGTAGCTGCAGTAGCAGTAGTAGTAGCGGTGTGGTGGTGGCGGTGGTGGCAGTGGTAGTAGCAGCGGTGGTGGTGGTGGCAGTAGTAGTGGTGGTGGTGGTAGTGGCAGTAGCAGTAGCGGTGGCGGTGGTGGCAGTAGTAGTAGCGGTGGCGGTGGTGGCAGTAGTAGTAGCGGTGGCGGTGGTGGCAGTATTAGCAGTAGGTGGTGGTGGTGGCAGTAGTAGCAGTAGGTGGTGGTGGTGGCAGTATTAGCAGTAGGTGGTGGTGGTGGTGGCAGTATTAGCAGTAGGTGGTGGTGGTGGTGGTGGCGGCAGTAGTAGCAGTAGGTGGTGGTGGTGTAGTAGTAGTAGTAGCGGTGGTGGTGGTGACAGTAGTAGCAGTAGGTGGTGGTGGTGGCAGTAGTAGCAGTATGTGGTGGTGTAGTAGTAGTAGCGGTGTGGTGGTGGTGGCAGTAGTAGCAGTAGGTGGTGGTGGTGGCAGTAGTAGCAGTAGGTGGTGGTGGTGTACTAGTAGTAGCGGTGTGGTGGTGGTGGTGGTGGCAGTATTATGAGCTTAAGGAGCAGCTCTCTGACACCACCCCATCACTGTTACTGCAGAGGCTGCTCAACATCTGCCATGAAGCTTTAGCACCTCCTGTGGAGATCGAGCTGCACAGAGCTCCTCACACAGACCACGCAAACCACTGTGTGGTACAGACTCTGAGGGAAACAGGCAGGTGGCTCAGGCTTTAGGTTGGGTCCTAGGCCAGACACTGCAGGGGAACGGGGTAAACCGCGACTACTACGGCTCAGCACGGCGTTCGTCCGGCTGACTACCTGCATTAACACAGTCTCCGTGTTAAACTATATAAACCAGACATCATCTACCCGAGCCCTTCTCATACACTGAGAGCATCACTGAGACCATCGTACAACAACACATCTGAACATGTAACCGCACACATCAGCTCAATTCTGTATTAAAGCGACACGGTTAGAAAACCCAGTGCTGTTTATGGAATAGTCTTGGACCTGTGTGATGTTAGTGAACAGAGCCTACTGTGATCGACCAGCACGGCTCGGTTACTGATTTGACGTGAATATTATTAACTCATTAACGGTGTTCATACACACCTACATACATCAGTGATGAAGTCGCAGAGGCCGAAACAGCGGACGGAAAACAGAGCAGGATTTAATGATGACTGGTTTTGATCCATACGACCAGAGAACCATTATAAGTGGACCTCAGGGGAAAACATCAAACATGTGGACCATGTGAAATATGGGCTTTATGAATAATAAAGGACTCCAGGGAGCTGCCTGTGGAACAGACCGTGAGAGAGTGTGTGTGTGTGTGTGTGTGTGTGTGTGTGTGTGTGTGTGTGTGTGTGTGTGTGTGTGTGTGTGTGAGAGAGTGTGTGTGTGTGTGTGTGTGTGTGTGTGTGTGTGAGAGAGAGAGAGTGTGTGTGTGTGTGTGTGTGTGTGAGTGTGAGTGTAAGAGTGTGAGTGTAAGAGTGTGTGTGTGAGAGTGTGTGTGTGTGTGTGTGAGAGTGTGAGTGTGAGAGTGTGTGTGTGTGAGTGTGTGTGTGTGTGTGTGAGTGTGTGAGTGTGAGAGTGTGTGTGTGAGTGTGAGAGAGTGTGTGTGTGTGTGTGTGTGTGTGTGTGTGTGTGTGTGTGTGTGTGTGTGTGAGAGTGTGTGTGTGAGTGTGAGTGTGAGAGTGTGTGTGTGAGTGTGAGAGTGTGTGTGTGAGTGTGAGTGTGAGAGTGTGTGTGTGAGTGTGAGTGTGAGAGTGTGTGTGTGTGTGTGTGTGTGTGTGTGTGAGTGTGTGTGAGTGTGTGTGAGAGTGTGTGTGTGTGTGTGTGAGAGTGTGTGTGTGTGTGTGTGTGTGTGTGTGTGTGTGTGTGTGAGTGTGTGTGTGTGTGTGTGAGAGAGAGTGTGTGTGTGTGTGAGTGTGTGTGTGAGTGTGTGTGTGTGTGTGTGTGCCCCCTACCTCTCACTCCCTGGCTGGAACTCGGACAGCAGCGACGGCCTGCGGCGGTGGGGCTGGGCCAGGGCTCCATGGGCCAGGTGGGAAGTGTAGTCCCGCGGGTGGAAGTCTACCATGCCAACATCCTGTTAGGCACACAAGACCACACACAGACGATGTAATACAGGCTTACATTCACTCACGCTGTGCCAAACACTGAGCGCCACGAGTGCACCTGCTCCAAAGTGGCCCTGCTGGTACTGACGTCGGCTAGCGTACAGTAGGAGCACACAGGGGCCGAATAAAACGGGCCTGTATCTATTCTGCTGCAGTCACCCATCTGTCTGTCCGGCACCAGCGCGGCACACTGACTGGAACGCACACACAAAGCCGCTCATGTCCCTGAACCGGCCTCATGACCAGGCTGCTGCCGCTAAACAAAAAGGACAGTGTCTGACCGCCGCTGGCCGGCAAGCTGACACACCATCAGCGTTTCCTCTCATAAAGAAATGAGCCCTACAGTCAGGAGAAAGAGCAATGAAGTGACGCTGGGAGGCTACACAAACAGGCCTGCGCGTGTCACTGCACTGGGAACCGACAGGCCATAACATTAATTCATTAGGCGCGTTAGCGTTCACTGTCTTACATCATAAGATCATCCGATTAGCCTGTAACCTGAGCTGCCCTCCCTCAGCCGGGTCATTCACCAGGAGTAGAGCCTACTTCCCCGGCGCTCAGGGTGAGATAACTACAGAGCAAAGCTTTAGAGTAGAACAAACCCATAAACAAATTAACATGGAGTTTAGAGGAAGAGGAGTAGTAGGAGTAGGTGTAGTAGTGGTGGCACTAATAGTAGTAATGATGGTGGGGGTGTGGTTGTAGTAGTAGTATTAGTAGTAGCAGTGGTGGTACTGGTGGTGGTAGTAGTAGTGGTAGCAATAATAGTAGTAGTGGTGATGGTGGTGGTGGTAGTAGTATTAGTGACGGTGGTGGTTGTAGCAGTAGTAGTAGGGGTAGTGGTGGTAGTAGTGGTGGTAATAGTAGTAGTAGGGGTGGTGCTGGTAGTGGTAGTAGTAGTGGTGTTGTGGTGATAGTAGTGGTAGTAGTGGTGGTGGTAGTGGTGGTCGTAGTGGTAGCAGTAGTAGTAGTAGAGGTGCTGTTGGTGGTAGTAGTGACGGTGGTGGTGGTGGTGGTGGTAGTAGGGGTTAATAGTAGCAGTTCCTGTTCCCTGTTCCTAGTAGTAGTGTAGTGGTGGTAGTCGTAGTAGTAGTGGTGGTTTTGGTGATGGTGGTAGTAGTAATGGTAGGGGGGGTGGTGGTGGTAGTAGTAGTCGTCATAGTAGTAGTTGTGGTGCTAGTGGTGGTAGCCGTGGTAGTGGTGATGGTAGTAGTAATGGTAGGGAGGGTGGTGGTGGTAGTAGTAGTAGTTGTGGTGATTGTTGTAGTGGTGGCAGTAATAGTAGTAGTAGTAGGGGTAGTGGTTGTAGTTATAGTAGTAGTGGTATTGTGGTGATGGTGGCAGTAGTAGTAGTGGTGGTGGCAGTAGTGGTGGTAGTTGTAGCAGTTGTAGTAGTAGTGGTGGTTGTGGTGATTGTTGTAGTGGTGGCAGTAATAGTAGTAGTAGTAGGGGTAGTGGTTGTAGTTATAGTAGTAGTGGTATTGTGGTGATGCTGATGGTGGCAGTAGTAGTAGTGGTGGTAGTTGTAGCAGTTGTAGTAGTAGTGGTGGCAGTAATAGTAGTAGTAGTAGTAGTAGGGGTAGTGGTTGTAGTTATAGTAGTAGTGGTATTGTGGTGATGGTGGCAGTAGTAGTAGTGGTGGTGGTGGCAGTAGTAGTGGTAGTTGTAGCAGTTGTAGTAGTAGTAGCGGTGGTTGTGGTGATTGTTGTAGTGGTGGCAGTAATAGTAGTAATAATAGTATGGGTGGTGGTGGTGGTAGCCGTGGTAGTGGTGATGGTTGTGGCAGTGGTAGTAGTAATGGTAGTGGGGGTAGTAGCAGCAGTAGTAGAGGGGTAGTGGTAGTAGCAGTAGTGGTGGTAATAATAGTAGTGGTATTGTGGTGATGGTGGCAGTATTAGTAGTGGTGGTGGCGGCTGTAGTTGTAGTGGTGGTTGTGGTGATTGTGGTGGTGGTGGCAGTAATAGTAGTAATAATAATAGTATGGGTGGTGGTGCTGGTGGTGGTAGCCATGGTAGTGGTGATGGTTGTGGCAGTGGTAGTAGTAATGGTAGTGGGGGTAGTAGCAGCAGTAGTAGAGGGGTAGTGGTAGTAGCAGTAGTGGTGGTAATAATAGTAGTGGTATTGTGGTGATGGTAGTGGCGATGGTGGCAGTATTAGTAGTGGTGGTGGCGGCTGTAGTTGTAGTGGTGGTAGTAGTTGTAGTAATGGTTGTGGTGATTGTGGTGGTGGTGTCAGTAATAGTAGTAATAATAATAGTATGGGTGGTGGTGCTGGTGGTGGTAGCGGTGGTAACTAATGGTGGGGGTGGTAGTAGTAGTAGTAGTAGTAGTAGTAGGGGTGGTGGCAAAGGCAGTGGTGATGGTTGTGGTGGTGGTGGTAGTAGCAATGGCAGGGGTGGTGGTGGTGGTGGTGGTGGTAGTTGTAGTGGTAATGGTGTCACCTTGACCCTTAGAGCTGAGCAATCTGGGCTTGTGGCTAAGATCGTCCCCTACGAAATGGGACAACCCTCAGGAGCCCAACACAAGAACACTGCTTCATTAGCGACCTGTGCTGCCCCGCTGGCAGCGCTACCCCGTCTGAGGAGACACCAGGTGAGGTTCAGGAATCAACCTTTCATGCTCCACCTTAAACGGTGCAGCAGTTGCATTCTGGCCCCTGAGGCGCCACGCGTGCACAGGCAGCCTGTTACTTCCTGTGAGCGACTGGCTCAGTGAGCCCGTTTACCCCTCAGACTGCTGATCATGTTGAGTATTTGATTGTACAGTCCACTCCAAAACACCCACTTCACACTCACAGTGCTCGTTAATCAGCTAACGAGTCGAGCGTGCTGAGAGCCAGGAACCATCAAAATATTCAGCCCAGTGGGATTCGACAGGCTGACAGGGGCTTCTATGATGGACAGTAGAAGAGAGACGGCTCGGCGATATTGGGAAACGGTAAGCTCGAGGCCTGATGCAGTGTGTCCGGGGCTGGCTGGTATACAGGCTGTTTAGGGGACATGGATATATTCTCCATGTTCCTACTGATCCTGATAGGGGCTGCATTACAATACAAGATCTGTCTGTTCCATAAAGTCGTGGGAGTGAGGACGTTAAGTTGAGGACAGTGGAGATGCCTTATGGAGAGAAGATGGCGGGGCGGTGGTGAAGAGCAGCGGTGGTGTGGAGCGAGGACGCTGGACCGGTGGTGTAGAGCAAGGACGGTGGAGCGGTGAGTGTAAGACGGTGGTGTGGAGCGAGGGCGGCAGAGAGGTGAGTGTAAGAAGGTGGTGTGGAGCGAGGACGGCAGAGAGGTGAGTGTAAGAAGGTGGTGTGGAGCGAGGACGCTGGACCGGTGGTGTAGAGCGAGGACGGTGGAGCGGTGAGTGTAAGACGGTGGTGTGGAGCGAGGACGGTGAAGTGGAGAGTGTAAGACGGTGGTGTGGAGCGAGGACGGCGGAGCGGTGAGTGTAAGACGGTGGTGTGGAGCGAGGACAGCGGAGCGGTGAGTGTAAGACGGTGGTGTGGAGCGAGGACGGTGAAGCGGTGAGTGTAAGACGGTGGTGTGGAGCGAGGACGGTGAAGCGGAGAGTGTAAGACGGTGGTGTGGAGCGAGGACGGTAGAGCGGCGAGTGTAAGACGGTGGTGTGGAGCGAGGACGGTGAAGCGGCGAGTGTAAGGCGGTGGTGTGGAGCGAGGACAGCGGAGCGGTGAGTGTAAGACGATGGTGCGGAGCGAGGGCGGTAGAGCGGTGAGTGTAAGACGATGGTGTGGAGCGAGGACGGTGGAACGGTGAGTGTAAGACGGTGGTGCGGAGCGAGGGCGGTAGAGCGGTGAGTGTAAGACGATGGTGTGGAGCGAGGGCGGCGGAGCGGTGAGTGTAAGACGGTGGTGCGGAGCGAGGACGGTGAAGCGGTGAGTGTAAGACGGTGGTGTGGAGCGAGGACGGTAGAGTGCTGAGTGTAAGACGGTGGTGTGGAGCGAGGACGGTAGAGCGGCGAGTGTAAGACGGTGGTGTGGAGCGAGGGCGGCGGGGCGGTGGTGTGGAGCGAGGGCGGCAGAGCGGTGAGTGTAAGACGGTGGTGTGGAGCGAGGACGGTGAAGCGGTGAGTGTAAGACGGTGGTGTGGAGCGAGGACGGCGGAGCGGTGAGTGTAAGACGGTGGTGTGGAGCGAGGACGGCGGAGCGGTGAGTGTAAGACGGTGGTGTGGAGCGAGGACGGCGGAGCGGTGAGTGTAAGACGGTGGTGTGGAGCGAGGACGGTAGAGTGCTGAGTGTAAGACGGTGGTGTGGAGCGAGGACGGTAGAGCGGCGAGTGTAAGACGGTGGTGTGGAGCGAGGACGGTGAAGCGGAGAGTGTAAGACGGTGGTGTGGAGCGAGGACGGTGAAGCGGAGAGTGTAAGACGGTGGTGTGGAGCGAGGACGGCGGAGCGGTGAGTGTAAGACGGTGGTGTGGAGCGAGGACGGTGAAGCGGAGAGTGTAAGACGGTGGTGTGGAGCGAGGGCGGCGGGGCGGGGGTGTGGAGCGAGGGCGGCAGAGCGGTGAGTGTAAGACGGTGGTGTGGAGCGAGGACGGTGAAGCGGAGAGTGTAAGACGGTGGTGTGGAGCGAGGACGGCGGAGCGGTGAGTGTAAGACGGTGGTGTGGAGGGAGGACGGCGGAGCGGTGAGTGTAAGACGGTGGTGCGGAGCGAGGACGGCGGAGCGGTGAGTGTAAGACGGTGGTGCGGAGCGAGGACGGTGAAGCGGCGAGTGTAAGACGGTGGTGCGGAGCGAGGACGGTGAAGCGGCGAGTGTAAGACGGTGGTGTGGAGCAAGGACGGCGGAGCGGTGAGTGTAAGACGGTGGTGTAGAGCGAGGGCGGCAGAGCGGTGAGTGTAAGACGGTGGTGCGGAGCGAGGACGGTTGAGCGGTGAGTGTAAGACGGTGGTGTGGAGGGAGGACGGCGGAGCGCAGAGTGTAAGAAGGTGGGGTGGAGCGAGAGTGGTAGAGCGGTAAGTGTAAGACGGTGGTGTGGAGCGAGGATGGCGGGGCGGTGAGTGTAAGGCGGTGGTGTGGAGCGAGGACGGCGGGGCGGTGAGTGTAAGACGGTGGTGTGGAGCGAGGGCGGCGGGGCGGTGGTGTGGAGCGAGGGCGGCAGAGCGGTGAGTGTAAGACGGTGGTGTGGAGCGAGGACGGTGAAGCGGAGAGTGTAAGACGGTGGTGTGGAGGGAGGACGGCGGAGCGGTGAGTGTAAGACGGTGGTGCGGAGCGAGGACGGCGGAGCGGTGAGTGTAAGACGGTGGTGCGGAGCGAGGACGGTGAAGCGGCGAGTGTAAAGCACGGTTGAGTGCGGAGCGAGGACGGTGACAGCGGCGAGTGTGTAAGACGGTGGTGTGGAGCAAGGACGGCGGAGCGGTGAGTGTAGGGGGCGACGGTGGTGTCGAGAGCGAGGGCAGGCAGAGCGGTGAGTGTAAGACTGGTTGGTGTGGGAGCGAGAGGACGGCGGAAGCGGTGAGTGTAAGACGGTGGTGTGGAGCGAGGACGTTTGCGAGCGTGCGTGTGTAAGACGGTGGTTGGGAGCAAGGCCGGTCAGAGCATTGTGTGTAAGGCGGGGTGTGTTGGAAGCGTCTTGCAGCGGCGAGTGTATAAGCGGAGCGGAACGAGTGTGTAAATCTTCGGTGGTCAATGCTTGTGTTTAGCTGTCTTGGACGTGTCCCATGTAAGTCTGGCGTCGTGCAGTTCTCTGCTGCACGCTGTACGCGTTGTTGTAAGCGGCGAGACACGGTCATGGCGTGGACGGAGCGGCGCGAGTGTAGACTTGAGCGGTGGGTGTAGGAGTGCGAGGGTGACGAGCACGTTCGGTCGAGACACAACACAGTGAGAGGATGCAAAGGTTGGTGTGTAGCACAAGGAGCATAGTTTTAAGACACGAGTGAGTGTATAACAGGCGGGGCTGTGTGCACTTGAGCGAGCAGCGGTGACAGCGGAGAGTTACTAGTGTTAAGGCGGTGGTGTGGAGCGAGGACGGTGAAGCGGCGAGTGTAAGGCGGTGGTGTGGAGCGAGGACGGTGAAGCGGAGAGTGTAAGACGGTGGTGTGGAGCGAGGACGGTAGAGCAGTGAGTGTAAGGCGGTGGTGTGGAGCGAGGACGGTGAAGCGGCGAGTGTAAGGCGGTGGTGTGGAGCGAGGACGGTGAAGCGGAGAGTGTAAGACGGTGGTGTGGAGCGAGGACGGCGGGGCGGTGAGTGTAAGGCGGTGGTGTGGAGCGAGGACGGCGGAGCGGTGAGTGTAAGACGGTGGTGCGGAGCGAGGACGGTGAAGCGGCGAGTGTAAGAATCTAAACCCAGAAGTCCTAAACACCCACTGCCCAGTCACCACGGCAACCATGTGTTCTGTAATATTCCTAAAAATAACCCGCCTGTGTTTTAACCGGATCAGACTCCGGCGCATGACTACCGAACGTTCAGCCCACCATTCAGTCTAACGGCACCAGGAGACGATTTT
Source organism: Prochilodus magdalenae (assembly GCA_024036415.1). Classification (NCBI taxonomy): domain Eukaryota; kingdom Metazoa; phylum Chordata; class Actinopteri; order Characiformes; family Prochilodontidae; genus Prochilodus; species Prochilodus magdalenae. Next base: position 82,079 of record JAMWET010005177.1, on the reverse strand, counting down.
GGTCCATATTGCATCAGCACGTATGATCTGGACATAAACCAGCTGTGGACGGACCGGTTCAGTTCTAGAGCTGAGCAATACGGCAGAACACACCCCAACACTTCACCTGCTTACACTGGAACAGACTAACACTTCACCAGCGGGGCCACAACCAAACACCACCCTCAAAAACACAGATCTACGTTCTGATTCAAGAACGCCCTGTCCTGCGCTGCATGCTGCTAAACCCATTTAGCTCAGCTAGCAAACCAAACATCCAGCTGGAAAGTGTTTTAAGCACTCGGACCCACACCCACACACGCGGACCGTCAGACAGCGAGGCTCACGATGAGCGGTGTTCAGCACAGATGTCTCAGAGAAGTCCACAAGCTATTATGTGCGGCTGTTACGTCATACGAGCAAATGGCTTGAAAGGCTCATGTTTCAGAGGAAGCTGTGCATACCGTGTGTGTGCGGGCCAGCTGCAGGGGGAGGCCGGCCGGGTTGGGCAGGTGGCGAGCGTCCACGGCCCTGCGGCTCTGAGGCACCGACTGCGGGTGAGAGGACATGCTGATTACACAACTTCCTCTACACGCAGGATGTGGGCGGGGCTGGGGTGCGCACGCTGGCCATTCTGGAGTACGGAGTCCTGACAGTCAGCGGCCTGGAGAGAAAAAGAGGAGAGCGTTAGGATCGGGTCCGCACATCTGACCTCACCAGGGTTCAGGTCGACCAGGATCTGGAAGATACGTGTTCAGGGAAGCACTGAACACCAAACCGTCACAATCCACAGAAACTCCAGAAGCAACACAGTAAACTGCTAAAACCGCACACTCTGGGTCCTAACACAGCTACAGCCACAGCACGTCGGTTCAGTATCAGACTGGTGGTACAGCACAGGTACAGCCCAGTCCTAGAGGGGACACTACTGCAACAGAGAAGCTGGGGACCCCGCTGTGACTGACAGCGTCTCCTGTCCTGTCTCAGGAGGAGAACAGAGAACCCCAGCAAAATATGTACACCGTGACGAGCGGGCGCTCTGCTAATTATGGCTTCCACTATTCGAACGCCAAACGATCAGCACTAATCTACAGTCGGCAGCAGGCTGTTTATTAGCACACCCGGAGACAGCCTCTACACCGTCACCGCTGTTCCTTATCCCCGAAAACAATGTCAAACAGCGAGCCCAATCAAATAACGGGCTGAGTGTGGAATCACACATACTACAACAACAACAACAACAACAACAACAGAAAGAGTTCTTACACTCAGAGCTGGTGCACAATCAATTAAACCACCACCACCACCACCACCTCCACCACCTCCACCACCACCAACAACAACAACAACAACAGAAAGGGTTCCTACACTCAGAGCTGGTGCACAATCAATTAAACCACCACCACCACCACCACAACACCACCACCACCACCACCACCACCATCACCACCACAACAACAACAACAACAGAAAGGGTTCTTACACTCAGAGCTGGTGCACAATCAATTAAACCACCACCACCACCACCACAACAACAGAAAGGGTTCTTACACTCAGAGTTGGTGCACAATCAATTAAACTACCACCACCACCACCACCACCACCACCACCACCACCACCACCACCAACAACAACAACAACAACAACAACAACAACAACAACAACAACAACAACAACAACAACAACAACAACAACAACAACAGAAAGGGTTCCTACACTCAGAGTTGGTGCACAATCAATTAAACAACCACCACCACCACCAACACCACCACCACCAACACCACAACAACAACAACAACGGTTCTTACACTCAGAGCTGGTGCACAATCAAACAACTGGGCCGGAAAACAGTGGTACCGGCTCATCAGCAGTCAAACATACAGACCAATACCTCTACCATACGGTCAGACCTGCACCGATAACACCCCAACCAACAACCTGTCGGCACATAAAGAGACCACCCTGAACTGATCTTACCGCAGCAGGTTGGGCTGGGGGGCTGGAAAAGACAAAATGAAGAAGTAGTCAGCAGATCCCTCTGTAAAGCAGGAGGCTATAAATACCCCGAGGGGTCTAAAGGAACATCGGCACACGCCTCACAGATTCTCCGAGCTCAGCAGAACTAAAACAAAGGCTGCACCGTCTGCGGACCAAAGCAGCGGCACACGTGTGTTCTTACTGCAGGTCACCCAGGACCACCGACCCTACCAGGGCTCACCGACCGATACGACCAGTCTATCTGAACAATCTTCACCACCATCATCATCGTCATCATCACTACCATCATCATCACCATCACCACCACCACCATCATCATCATCACCATCACCACTATCACCACCATCATCATCATCACCACCATCACCACCACCATCATCATCACTATCACCACCACCACCAGCACTATCATCACCATCATCACCATCATCACCACCATCACCATCATCATCACCATCATCACCACCATCATCATCATCACTATCCTCGTCATCATCACCACCATCACCATCATCGCCACCATCATCATCACTATCACCACCACCACCATCATCACCATCAGCACTATCACCACCACCATCATCACCACCACCTTCACCATCATCACCACCGTCATCATCACCATCCTCATCATCCTCACCATCACCATCATCACCACCTTCATCATCACGACCGTCATCATCACGACCGTCATCATCACAACAGTCATCACCATCACCACCTTCATCATCACCACCATCACCTTCATCACCACCACCGTCATTATCACCACCTTCATCATCACCATCATCACCATCACCACCTTCATCACCACCGTCATCACCACGACCGTCATCACCACGACCGTCATCACCATCACCACCTTCATCATCACCACCACCACCTTCATCACCACCACCGTCATTATCACGACCGTCATCACCATCACCACCTTCATCATCACCACCATCACCTTCATCACCACCACCGTCATCATCATCATCACCATCACCATCATCATCATGAAGGGTAAATCGTCTGTAAGTGCTTTAAAGGCTGAGAGAAAGCTGAACGTGTGACGAAGCTATAAACTATTTTGATGGTCGGAGCAGGACTTCCTGGCCATGAGAGCTGGAGCTCCCCCCGGTTAGCTGCGAGCTCTACCAGGTATACACTAAACCCAGTCTGGTGAGCAGTGAGGGGCCGTCAGGGTGAACCGTTTAGTTTCACAGCATCCTCAGCTCCAGCACGCACAGCAGAACAGCACACAGAGCTGGATCAGTACATCAGTGACGGATCACATGTCGCCACTCCTCGCATCACTCCTACCACGTCCAGGTCAGACTTCATCACAGCATCCAAACACAGACGAGCAGACAGGTGGACTCCAGGCTGTGCAGGTCAAAATACAAACCAACAACTGGCTGACGTCAACAGGCTTGTTCTTCAGACAGCATCGGTCACAGGCCCACGCTCACCAGGCACATCCAGACCAGATCACATCGGGCCCTGTGACACTACAGCCTCACGAATGTTCCTGGGGCTGAATTCAATCAAATCCTCATAGCAAATGTACCGATATCAGAGGTTAAGCCTCCTATGAAGAGAGAGACTGTTACTGCAGTATAGAGGATCCCAGTATGTGTGTGTAAGTGAGTGAGTGAGTGAGAAAATGAATAAAGAAATAGAAGGGAGAAATAAAAGAATAAAAGGAGAGCAAGTAACACAGAAGAGGAGGAAAAGAAAAAAAAACAGGAGCAAGGAAGAAAAGAAGGGCAACTGGAAAACAGTGCGAGGCCGAGAGGAGAAAAACAGAGGACAGAAAGAGGAGAGAGATGGATTAAATTTACTCAAAGGTTTGGAAAGAAAAGAACTCCTGTGGAACGAGAGAAAGACGTGTGTGTGTGTGTGTGTGTGTGTGTGTGTGTGTGTGTGTGTGTGTGTGTGTGGAACGTGTGAGAGAAAGAGGGAGAGAGAGAGAGAGAGAGAGAGAGAGAGAGAGAGAGAGAGAGAGAGAGGATAAAGAGCGGCTGGTCTGCAGACAGGAGGGGAAACACACTCCCTCTGGCACTGATACACACACACACACACACACACACACACACACACACACACACACACACACACACACACACACACACACACACACACACACACACACACACACACACAGAGCTTTGGCTGCCTGCCAACAGCAGGATGAACTCACTCACCCCTCTTTCTCTCCCTCTCTCTTTTTCTCCTTCTCCCCCACTCTTCCCATCCCCCATCCCTCCATCAGCCGTTTCTCTTTCACAGCTCTGTGCTACACTCACTCCCAATCCCTCCCAGAGGAGCAGAGAGACCTTTACAGATAACTCTCTCTCTCTCTCCCTTCATCTCTCTACACTCACACTCTCTCTCTCTCCCTTCATCTCTCTACACTCACACTCTCTCTCTTTCTCTCCCTTCATCTCTCTACACTCACACACTCTCTCTCTCCCTTCATCTCTCTACACTCACACTCTCTTTCTCTCCCTTCATCTCTCCACCCTCACACTCTCTCTCTCTCTCTCCCTTCATCTCTCTACACTCACTCTCTCTCTCCCTTCATCTCTCCACCCTCACACTCTCTCCTCTCTCTCTCCCCCTTCATCTCTCTACACTCACACTCTCTCTCTTTCTCTCCCTTCATCTCTCTACACTCACTCTCTCTCTCTCTCTCTCCCTTCATCTCTCTACACTCACACTCTCTCTCTTTCTCTCCCTTCATCTCTCCACCCTCACACTCTCTCCCTCTCTCTCCCTTCATCTCTCCACCCTCACACTCTCTCCTCTCTCTCTCCCCCTTTATCTCTCTACACTCACACTCTCCCTCTCTCTTCATCTCTCTACACTCACACTCTCCCTGTCTCTCTGCCTTCATCTCTCCACCCTCACACTCTTTCCCTCTCTCTCCCTTCATCTCTCCATCCTCACACTCTCCCTCTCTCTCCCTTCATCTCTCCCTCTCTTCATCTCTCCAAGCTTACACTCTCTTTCTCCCTTCATCTCTCCACCCTCACACTCTTCCCTCTCTCTCCCTTTATCTCTCCACCCTCACACTCTCTCCTCTCTCTCTCCCCTCATCTCTCTACGATCACTCTTTCCCTCTCTCTCTCTCCCTTCATCTCTCTACGCTCACTTTCCCTCTCTCTCTCTCTCTCTTCATCTCTCCACCCTCACACTCTCTCCTCTCTCTCTCCCTTCATCTCTCTACAATCACTCTTTCCCTCTCTCTCTCTCCCTTCATCTCTCCACCCTCACACTCTCTCCTCTCTCTCTCTCCCTCATTCTCATCTTTCCCTCTCTCCCTTCATCTCTCCAACCTCACACTCTCTCCTCTCTCTCTCTCTCCCTTCATCTCTCTACGCTCACTCTTTCCCTCTCTCTCTCCCTTCATCTCTCCATGCTCACACTCTCCACGCTCACTCTCTCCCTCTCTTTCACACGCAGGGCGGCTGTAGTCTATTGCGTAATATAACTAGGTCACCACCACTGATTCACCAGAGTAGCTACATGTTCTCCAACCGCTGCACCATGCAAAGAACCATTTCAAAAAAGGGTTCTTCAGATAGACGGAGAACGTGTTGTATATGGTTCTACATAGCACCAGAAAAGGCTCTGCTATTGTTCTAAGCTTGCTGTTGTACACTCTTTACAGGAATGGCTCTTTGGAAGTCTGTGGTTCTATATAGAACCACTGACATGCTGAAATGGTTCTTCAGGTTAATGGAGAACGGTGCTGGGTATGGTTCTGTGTAAAACACACGAGCGTGTAACAGTAACAGAACCTATTTCGGTGCTATAAGGGAACATTTTAAAGGGTTCTACGAAAATACATCCTCCTTTAATCAGAAGAGCGGTTTTACCATGCAAAGAACCATCTGCGGATACAACCAGATGACCACCTGGGTCCTGGGGCAGCGCTGCCGCGTTGCTAGCCGCTATAAACTTCGGTGCTGATTAGCATAAAAGGTCTAGCCTCACCGTACCGAACAGCGGAACCAAAAAGAAGCAGGGAAACCCCGTGGACGGAGATCAGCGTCTCGCGGTTGTGCTTCTTTCTGTGTGCGAAGGAAAAGACCTGACTGCGGGACACGTGGGCGGGCATTAGCGCCAGGACCCTGGCTGCCCGACCCGAGGCGCAAAATTCATCACCATGAGCCCCGCATGGGCACGCTACAACATGCCGATACAGCCTGGGGGATCTCACCTGCCTCAAGGCACTCAGCTGCCTCATGGCACTTACCTCTACGGGTAGAGGTATACTGGCTGCTGACCGTGTTCGGGTATGCATGCTGGCTGCCTCACGCATCCTGCGTCTGTTTGGTGAGAGAGAGAGAGCGCGAGAGAGAGTAACATAGAGACAGAGAGAGACACATAGAGACAGAGAGAGAGAGAGAGACAGACAGACAGACAGACAGACAGACAGACAGACACAGAGAGAGAGAGACAGACAGACAGACAGACAGAGAGAGACAAAGAAACAGAGACAGAGACAGAGACAGAGAGAGAGACAGAGAGAGAGAGACAGAGACAGAGACAAAGACAGAGAGAGAGACAGAGAGAGAGAGACAGAGACAGAGACAGAGACAGAGAGAGAGACAGAGAGAGAGAGACAGAGACAGAGAGAGAGAGAGAGAGACAGAGAGAGACAGAGACAGAGAGAGAGACAGAGAGAGAGACAGAGAGAGAGAGAGAGAGAGAGCGCGAGAGAGACGCTGACTGCTACACTGCGAGTGACTCCAGCATCCTTCTTCGTTCAGAAGCCTTCGCGCCTCGATCCTAATCACTGAGCTAATTATGGGAAAACCACACAGAGCGCGCGCACACACACACACACACACACACACACACACCCACACACACACACACACACACACACACACACACACACACACACACACACACACACACACACACACGCGAGCGGGAAAAAACAGCAGCAGTCGCTCCCGATCTGGAGCTAATGAGCTGAGGTGGGATCAGCTCCCTCCCTCCCACCGTACTGCGACTGTCGGACTGCGGACGCTACCGAGTGACATACAGCCTCGCCATAAGCACCACAGGGCACACCCCCCGTGTTTACCAACACTACACCGCACAATGGGTTTTAGTGGTGAGGCTATTAGTCAAAAGCCAAGAGCCGGCAGGACGTTCAGATTCCTACTCGAAAGGAACAGTCACTTCCAGAAAACACGATTCCCGGCCCATTCCGAACGCAGTCGACCAGCCATGTTTCACTGATGCCCGCTTCTTGATAGAGGTGGAGGTTCCTAATGGTGTCCTGTGATCATCCATCCCATGCCGCTTGAACATCCTCACACAGTTCCTGCAGATGGTGCGGTAGGGGTGGAGGTGGAGTGACACCAGGCCTTCTGGACGTGTGACAACAAACCATTCATCTTGGTGCTGACCACGGTGCCTCCACACACGGATTCGTTGGGCGTCTCCACCAAGACTAAAGCGGGACTCGTCACTGAAGATGACCCGCTGCCATTCGGAGTCACTCCATGACAGTCTGGCACGACACCACTGCCCTCCGAGTTCCGACATCTCAGAGAACACAGCGACTGTCCCGAAGACAGAGAGAGTCCAACAGCCTTCCAGATTTCCCTGGCTCCACCGTGGTAAGGCTACTTCGGGTGCGCCAAAGCCGGAAATACAGATTCGTGAGATTCCAGGTCGGTATCTCCAGTTCCCTGAAGACTAGCAATCCGATCCAGGGCTTATGGAATAGAGCACACATCAGGCTCCACTGACCTACGGAGTTTGGAATATGGATATAGCGTTCCCCTCTCCGGTGACCTCATTCACGACATCAGAACAACTTGGCTTTCGCCACACAGCCCTCAACTCATACCACAGGGGTCTACAAACCTGGACCCTCAATCCAGTTCCCAGTCCTGCACTTGGTGGGCGTGACACTGTGTAGCCAATCACACTGCCGGTTCCCTTAACGTCCAGCGAACCTGGATGGATTCGTGGTCCAGATTTAAAGGCCTGTGTCCAACCACATACAAGACATCCTGAAAAACCATTTCACCAGGCACAGGGCCCGGTTCTAAACAGAACCACGGCCTACACTAAATAACCACCGAAGAACCTCCTGTTCTACCAACGCTAATCAAACCCGACCTTCACGTTAACACTGTGCACGCCAGATACGATCCGAAACACAGGCAAGGAAACGGAACGTGCTCGAGAACACAAAGGTTCTCACAAACACCGGCGCAGAGAGGGAGAACCAAAACAGCGTGCAGAGGAATGTCTGTCGCTCCAGTGCTAAACTAACATCACACACCGACCTGGCCTCGCGCCCCCACCTATAACTCCACCTCTACAGCGGCAGGGCGGGCAATCAGCAACACTGACACTCCGACCGCGGATCACACACGGCCCGCTAGCGGCTAAACGTGAGCGGCTGTCCCAGTACGGCTCGTTCGGTTTCACAGCTCCGTCCTCGTCACGGAACGACTACGGTGCAAAAATTCCAGCTTTCAAATCCGCTCCCGCCGGCAGCTGCTTACGCAGTTAGCTCCACCGCTTATATACCAACAACACGTCCACAAACTACCGCTCGGGCTCCGCAGCCGCTCTGGAATTCAGCTCCAGCGGGAAAACCACTCAGTAGCTTCCATTTGGGTTATTTAACACACGCACACACGCTCACACACACTCACACAGAGACACCCGCACACTCACTCTCACACACACACACAGAGACGCGCGCACACACACTCACTCACACAGAGACACCCGCACACACTCACACAGAGACACCCGCACACTCACGCACACAGAGACACCCGTACACGCACTCTCTCACACACACACACGGAGACGCACACACACACACACGCGCACACACACACACTGACACACACACACACAGAGACACACGCACACAGAGACACACGCACACAGAGACACACGCACACAGAGACACACGCACACAGAGACACACGCACACACACACTCACACAGAGACACCCGCACACGTACTCTCACACACACGCACTCTTACACACACACACACACACACACACACACACACACACACACACACTAATTCACTCACACACACACACCCGCACACGCACTCTCACACACACACACACAGAGACACACACACACAGAGACACACGCACTCTCACACACTCACTTACACACACACACACACACACACACACACACACACACACACACACAGAGACACCCGTACACGCACTCTCTCTCACACACACACACACACACACACGGAGACACACACACGGAGACACACACACACACACACGCACTCACACACACACTCACACTCACACACACACTCGCACACACACTCGCACACACACTCGCACACACACTCGCACACACACTCGCACACACACTCGCACACACAGACACCCGCACAGACACCCGCACACGCACTCACACACACACACTCACACACACACACTCACACACACATCACACACACACGCACACGCACACACACTCACACACGCACACACACTCACACACACAGAGACACACTCACACACACAGAGACACACACACACACATACACACAGAGACTCACACACACAGACACACACTTACACTTCAGGGCTCTCTCAGTGAGCACATGATCCATCTCCCAGAGAAGCAGCACTGTCAGACCACTACGGCTTTTCATTCATCGGCCTCAGGCCTGCCAAATGGCCCAGTAACATTCCCCACCCCCCCTCTCTCTCCCTCCCCCTTTCCCTCCCTCTCACGCACACAAACACAGCTCCTTCCTGAAAGAAGGCAGAATCGCCCGAGGAATTAGTCAGCCATTATCATCAGTCATTATCCTACAATGGAATAACATTAACCAGGCATTCTGCGTACTGTACTCACACACACACACACACACTAACACACGCACTCCAACACACGCACTCCAACACACACACTAACGCACACACACACACACACACACACACACACACACACACACACACACACACACACGCACACTCTCACACACTCACACACTCACACACCTACCTACCTTAAAACTCCATCAGAGTTAAAAGGCACCTCCATCCATTCAGCCAATCCTGATCTTGGTGTTTATCTAATGTTTACTGGGCCCAGTAAAACACTGTCCATCGGCATTTTGATAACCCAGCAGATTCACACAATCCGACCAAACCAAGAATTTGGATCTGAATACCAGCGGCTGGTCTTTAACCACGGCCCTGCTGACTGACCGGCCTGCTTTTAAAGACACTGAGAGAGCCACAACAGCAGACGGACAGACACACAGCAGCACTCTGTCGGCATCATCCATCATGTGCGCCTCTCTCACTCCTCAATGTCCATTCCAGTGCTCTGGCCTTTGTTCCTCCAGACCTTTTGACACCTGGTGGTCACTCGGGGTCAGAGTTCAGAGAAGCTGTCTGACCTTTGGTTGCTGGCCTTGCATAAAGCCTTTGGACTCTCCGAGTCTACAAACCGAACTCTCGCCTGCACTACAGCTGGGGCTGATTCAATACTCCTGCAGAGCAAACGAATGGAAAGACACCGCAGGAGCGGAGGACAGGCGGTAAGGGTGTTACACCGAGACCTTAACACCACGTCACCGTCGCCAAAGACTGCAGTGGTGTCGTACCAGACTGTCATGGAGGGACTCAGAATGGCAGCGGGTCATCTTCAGTGACGAGTCCCGCTTTAGTCTTGGTGGAGACGCCCAACGACCCCGTGTGTGGAGGCACCGTGGTCGGCACCAAGGTGAATGGTTTGTTGTCACACGTCCAGAAGGCCTGGTGTCACTCCACCTCCACCCCTACCGCACCATCTGCAGGAACTGTGTGAGGATATTCAAGCTGCATGGGATGGATTATCACAGGACACCATCAGGAACCTCTACAGCTCCATACCGAGAATGTTGGGTTAGTGTAGTATATACAATTCATACAGCATGCACAGTGACGATACGATAACTGATCACCCTCACACCGTCAAATCATTCACCACAGCAGTGCCAAACACTGCAAGTCTTACTGTTCCTGCAACCCAACACCTCCTTCTGGGTGAGGCTGTACTACTCTCCTATGTTAAAAAGACTACAGCAAGCATGAGAAAGCTTCTTCGGTTTACTGGCTGCATCCTAACGGGAGACTCAGTTCTGCCTGTGGTTGCCAGGTTATGACTTAATCCGCGTTCACAGTCCGCGTTTCCCTCATGAGCGGGCTGGAGCTCGGCCAAGCTATTCTTCCGAGACCACAGCCTGCAAAAACTAAATTTAGGGGAGGGATTCCTACCATAACAACCATATATCTCATAACTATCTCTACGGCTCATGACAACTAGGATAAACCACGCGGCGAAGCGTCCGTTAAGGGACACGGCCCACCGCGGACAATGGGTAAGATCCCTCGCTCATTTATCCCGGCAAACTGCGCGCATCAGGCCGTAGACTGTTTTGAGTGAACGCCAGAATGGCGGCAAGCCCGAAGAAAAGAATACAGCCCACAGGTAGCAAATCCGGGTCAAAGGTCAACATCATAAAGCGATCCGGTAAACATCAGCAGGAACGCAGATATGTGCAGCTGAAGTAGGATCCACAGCAGACCACAGGGAATACCGCTCCTCCATCACTCTCCGACACCGACCGCAAGCCTCTGACCTTCAACCATTTTCCATGCAGACAAACCAGCTCGGTGTTTCCACTGCTCACACTCATACGCACGCAGCCAGAGTACAACCACAAAACAAAGAAACTATCCATCAATAAACCCCCCCACCCTCCGAACCCCCCCAACACACACACACCACACACACGCGCCAGCACCTCTTCTCCCCTCCAGCACAGAAACAGAGAGCTGGTCCTAAAATACAGGCCGAAACCGAGAACCGATACCAGCTCTATCTAACCCAGCCAACCCTTAAACCCTGATACTCATACACCTATCTTTATAACTGCACCCAGAGGGAACCAACCCGCAGGAGCGAGAGTTGGTGGGTGGGCACCATGAGACATGCAAACGATTCAAGTTCCACACTCGGGTTTGCATGCGATGTAAACAAGGACGGGCCTTATCGCTGTATCCGCGCCTGCAGACTTATAGCAGGCAGTGGTGTCCTCCATGAGTCATGCTCTTAGTGCAGCGCCATCGGCAGACGGCTGCACCACGTATGGGCTACATGCACACAGACCGTTACAACGACTGTCCTTAACACCACGTCACCGTCACCAAAGACCGCAGTGGTGTCGTACCAGACTGTCATGGGTTGACTCCGAAAGGCAGAGTCCCGCTATGTCTTGGTGGAGGGACCGAGGTCAGTGCCAAGATGTCCAGAAACTAAACGTGTCTCTGCGGATCCACAGTGGTGGTGGCGGGTATGTCACTGACCCGTCACCTCCAGCAACACATCCGTAGACCCGATACTGAGTGGAGAAGACGGGAGGGGAGAACACAGTCTACACTACTACAGCTAGGACATCACACATACACACTACACCCAAACGCACAGCATACATACACACTACACCCAAACACACAACACACATATACACTACACCCAAACGCACAGCACACATATACACTACTACAGCTAGGACATCACACATATACACTACACCCAAACGCACAGCATACATACACACTACACCCAAACGCACAGCATACATACACACTACACCCAAACACACAGCACACATACACACTACACCCAAACGCACAGCATACATACACACTACACCCAAACACACAGCACACATATACACTACTACAGCTAGGACATCACACATACACACTACACCCAAACGCACAGCACACATACACACTACACCCAAACACACAGCACACATATACACTACTACAATACACACTACCTAAACGACATCTGACACATACAAACTACACCCACCTGCACATCACATACCACACTACACCCAAATACTTACATCACACACATACACTACTACAGCTAACATCACACACATACACTACTACAGCTAGGACATCACACAAACACACTACACCCAAACGCACAGCACACATACACACTACACCCAAACACACACAGCACACACCCACTACTGACGCTAGGACATCACACATATACACTACACCTGCACCTCACATCACACACCTACACCCACACCTAACATCACACACATACACTACACCCAACGCACAGCACACATACACACTACACCTAACCTTACAGCACACATACACTACTACGCTAGGACATCACACATATACACTACACCTACACCCAACATCGCACAGCAGCACAAATACACACCTACATCACACAATACACTACTACAGCTAGAACATCACACATATACACTACTACAGCTAGGACATCACACATATACACTACACCCAAACGCACAGCATACATACACACTACACCCAAACACACAGCACACATATACACTACTACAGCTAGGACATCACACAAATACACTACACCTGCACCTCACATCACACACCTACACCCACACCTTACATCACACACATACACTACTACAGCTAGAACATCACACACATACACTACTACAGCTAGGACATCACACATATACACTACACCCAAACGCACAGCATACATACACACTACACCCAAACACACAGCACACATATACACTACTACAGCTAGGACATCACACATATACACTACACCTGCACCTCACATCACACACCTACACCCACACCTAACATCACACACATACACTACACCCAAACGCACAGCATACATACACACTACACCTGCACCTTACAGCACACATATACACTACTACAGCTAGAGCATCACACATACACACTACACCCAAACGCACAGCATACATACACACTACACCTGCACCTTACAGCACACATATACACTACTACAGCTAGGACATCACACATATACACTACACCCACAGCAGCACACATCACATACACACTACCCCCCACGCACAGCACACACTACACAGCTACAACCAAACACACAGCACTACATCCATACACTCGCTACACTATACACCACACCTGCATCCACACATATACACTACACCTGCACCTCACATCACACACCTACACCCACACCTAACATCACACACATACACTACTACAGCTAGAACATCACACACATACACTACACCCGCACATCACATGTACACTACACCCAAACGCACATCACACATATACACCACACCTGCACCTTACACCACACATATACACTACTAAAGCAGATACATCACACACATACACCACACATATACACTATACCCAAACGCACATCACATACACACTACTACAGCACATACACCACACATATACACTACACCTGCACCTCACATCACACACCTACACCCACACCTAACATCACTACAGCTAGATCACACACATACACTACACCCAAATGCACATCACACATATACACCATAACTTCTATCACTTTACAGATATACCACACTTTATCCTGCGCTGCTCACGGCCTACAGGAACCGATCACTATCCGTAACGTATGTTCTCTACTGGAGCTGCACATGTATTGAATGAACAGTTTAAAGCACAACGAAGCTAAGTAAACAATAACCAGCGTCATCCCAAAGCGGAATTCCTCTGATCTTC
>JAMWET010005177.1:55000-62500 GCA_024036415.1 Prochilodus magdalenae | reverse complement strand
TTAGGCAATATACAGAGAACCTGCTCATACGGTTACTGCTAACCTTATCGAGAGCGTTAAAGGGAAAGCCCACCAAAATTTACAAGTACCTCCATAATTCACTGGTAAGCTGTGGTCAGAACTTCACAGTGGTGAAGACATCTGATAAGCTTACTGCCTCTAAAGCTCCATCACAGAGAGACACGGCAGGGTGCTGGAGGTGGGCGACATTCATCTTCACCGCCATTGGTCAGTGGCTGAATTCAGCAGCCCGGAGGCTTTCAGCCCAGGCATCGCTACCGCTACACAGGTACGGTGACAGTGACGCCTATTCCTGAGGGCCACTTACCACCGTGGGTGTGATGTGCTAAAGGTGGATCTGACTCACGACAACAGATTACAGTCTAATCAAGAAGCTCCGGCCTTAATAACAGACACAGGCTGTAATCAGACAGCCAGTCCGCTGTTTACGAGCTCACTGGCTCACAGAAATCTGGCCCTGGAGGATGAGCTGTTCCTCTGTACCCAGTAGAACCGTAGCCCAGGACTTGCCTTAATCCGCGTCCAGGTAAATAACGCACCGTGGTTACTACATGACGTACAGTATCCGCTGCTCGACTCTGGAATACGCAGGAGTCTGGAGTTGACTGGGCTATTCTCGTTTGTGATGGTTGATGATGCCCAGAACAGAAAGGTCAGTGTAGGCAGCTCCGGAGCATCATTAAGTCTGAGGTCGCTTCCTGAGCAGCTCCATTGTGCATGTGTAGGTTTGGGTGTAGCTGCAGTTAGGTAGGCTACAATTAGGCGAGGCTGATTACTAGAATCTACAGTCAGGTGTTATCAGCTGTGACCCAGCCATCCTCAGACGAACGCAGCAGTAGGAGGGCGATTTAAACGTAGGGGTGGAACCACATGACGCTGTTGAGCCCAAGGAACTAGAAGTTCTGATTTCCAACATCACCGCTGAAAAACCTCACACCTGTACAAATAGGGCCTATTCAGCAAGGAGTGACGCCCCCACGAGTCATCCTGGCAGGCGTCTGCACCTCGCAGGACTACACACATCACGACGACCACCCTTAACACCACGCCACCGTCACCACAGACTGCAACGGTGTCATACCAGACTGTCATGGAGTGACTCAGAATGGCAGCGGGTCATCTTCAGTGACGAGTCCCGCTTCTGTCTTGGTGGAGACGCCCAACGAGTCCGTGTGTGGAGGCACCGTGGTCAGCACCCAGATGAACGGTTTGTTGTCACACGCCACACGTACAGAAGACCTGGTGTCACTCCATCTCCACCCGTACCGCACCATCTGCAGCAACTTCCTTCAGTGAAGAGTTTCACACCTCACAATTCTCTCTCTCTCTCTGAGCTGTTTGTACAGGTGCACTCACCACGTTACTACCGTGACATCATCCGCACACACACACACACACACACACACACACACACACACACACACACACACACACACACACACACACACACACCAACCACAAGGCAGGAGCAGCATCATTAACGCTCAGCGCCGACAAAGGAAACAACTGTGATCTTTAGATCCATCTGATAACAGACAGAACGCTCTGAACTGCATCATTCAGCAGCTCCACCAGGAAACAACTCCATCTGACCTTCTGCAGAACCAGCACAGCGAGCGACAACAAGCTACGAACGGCAGCTCATCTGAGAACATACCAACTCCACTCTCGGTTTTCCTCATCCCACCGTCGTAAACCTCCATCTGCCCCTCGTTCTGTACCATGCGGACAAAATAAACAGATTACTAAGCGAGTCCTAGATCTGGTGGAATAAGACTTTAAACAACATACCCCAACGTAACCACGGAAACACAGTAACCACCTACCTACCCCGAAACACGGACCCTCGGACCTGTTAACCTACACGAGCAGATGTTCAGCACTCTCTCCCTCCTTCTATAAAGTTAACGTTTCAGAGATACGAGCCTCGCGCCAAACGCTCAGCAGACGCGAGCTGCAGGCTGCAGGCGCTGGTGTACTGAGGAAAGCAGCCGCTGATAGAAAGCACCGCTTCCAGTAACTCTCTGGCACTCGTCCACATGACTCAACGTTCTATCACGCAGTCACACACACACACACACACACACCCCAAACTTGCACCATCCAGCAGAAGAGCCACCACTGAGCACCTATGCTACATGCTAGCAGCCTAATGATTCCTAATCTCGGCTGCTGACCGTCATAATGACCTTACAGGACGCTCAGCCAAGCGCATGTTCAAAGAACCACAATGGCAGCTAGGCTAGCACCAACATTAGCAGAGGTCCTGGCAGCACGGCTGGAATATTAGACCGATACTGACAGCTTGCTACACAGCTAGCTAGCTGGCTAGCTAGAAGATAATCTCCTACAACCGAACTGGGGCCTGAGCAGTATGAGCCTGCAGGCTAATAAGGGATGTATGCTAGTCATTAACAGAACAGCTACACTAATAGCTGCACCCAGAAAGAATCAACCCACAGGAATGAAGCTTGGTAGGAAGGTTTGACATCGTGAGACATCAGTTTCACGCTCGGCTGCACACGTGGTGTAAACAGGAACGAGCCGTATCGCTGGACCTGACTGACCCAACAGCCACGACTGCAGACGGTCAGCGAGAAGTGAAGCCTCCATGAGTCACCCTGTTAGTGCGGCACCAATGGTGGACAGCTGCACCACACAGGACACGTTACCACGACTGTCCTTAACACCACGCCAACGTCGCCAAGGACTGCAGTGGTGTCGTACCAGACTGTAATGGAGTGACTCAGAATGGTAGCGGGTCATCTTCAGTGACGAGTCCCGCTGTGGTCTTGGTGGAGACGACCAATGAATCAGTGTGTGGAGGCACTGTGTGTGGAGGCACCGTGTGTGGAGGCACAGATGTTGGCTCCTAAATGAAGACAGATGTTATAACGCATCACACGTTCTGAAGTCCTGGTGTCTCTCTACCTCCACCTGGACCCCCACCGTGCCCCATCATCCTCACGCAGCACCATCTTCAGGAGCCTGAAGTTACTACCACAAGGTGATTCTAATTTGGTGAGCTTAGATTATCGCAAGAGGCAATTTCACGGCTAATAGCTTAATGGGACACGACCCGGAAAAATTAAACTCACACAAACTATTTACAGGAAACGCACATTACAGAGCAGCCTCGCGGACCACACCTCCCCAGAACGCTCCGGAATTTTATTAGCCTTTAAAAGTGGAATTTACTTCTCATGCATCACATACATTAACGTTCCAAGGGGATTCCAGAAAACCCCACGCAAAAACAGGATACGCTGGGAGTTATAAATGAATGGCTGTGCAGGAAATGATTATTATTGTAAACCGCATGGAGGTCTCGGGGCAACTCGGCGAAGGAAGGAATGTCAGGCCAAACAACAGCTCGAGATATAAACCTGAGCAGAGAACCTGATGACTTGAATGGGAAGTTTGGGAAAGACTCAATAATACAAACAAAAACAATGAGGCACTGGAGAGCAGGGAAGTGATAGTCATTTTTCCTACGCAGAAATTCCATAGTTTCCTGCTTCCCGAAACATCCCCCACACTTGGTTATACATCTCTCTCTGTCTCACACACGCATGCCATTCCTTCTCTCATTCCCACAATTCAATCCAAGTGCTTCCAGTCCAAAGCAACCACACGGCTCTTTGCTGGTTTACCTTCTTGCTCTGGAATCCTGAGATGACATTTCCAGATTCCCGGTACGAGTCACATGCCACTGCAATGGAATCAATCTTTCCCTTTAACAACGCTAATCCAATAGACGTCTTTGGCGAATAGCTCTTCACGGTCCGCTGGCTGTGTGCGTAATGGATATACCCCGGTGTTTGTACACAGCCCTGAGTCCGTAATGCGGAGTACGTCAAAGTGGCTCGACCAGAGCATCACAACACTCCCAGCCAATCAGCAACGAGGGCATTTGTGCTCATGCACTGGAAAGGGAGGAGGAAAGAAGGAGTCAAGAAGGACAGATGGCAGAGAAACAGCCAAAGATCCGGGGACAACGACGAGACGACCCGGGGGGACAACGAGGAGACGACCCGGGGGGACAACGAGGAGACGACCCGGGGGGACAACGAGGAGATGACCCGGGGAACAACGAGGGGACGACCCGGGGGACAACGAGGGGACGACCCGGGGGACAACGAGGAGACGACCCGGGGGACAACGAGGAGACGACCCGGGGGACAACGAGGAGACGATCGGGGGAACAACGAGGGGACAACCCGGGGAACAACGAGGAGACGACCCGGGGGGACAACGAGCTGACGACCCGGGGAAAAAAGACGTAACAGAGGAAAAAACTCAGACTTGTCGAGGCTGAAGCTGGCTTCCTTTAGTCCAGCTTTTTGTCTGAATATTCCCATTTGCAGCAGTTACACTCAAGGGACTGCTGCACCATTTAAGGTGGAACTGGAAAGTCTGAAGAAGAAGCATAAGTACAGGAATGTACTCCAACTGCTTCACCATTTAAGGTGGAACTGGAAAGTCTAAAGGAAAAGACGCAGAGGTGCCGAAACGTAGCCCAACCACTGCACCATTTTTAGGTGGAACTGGAAAGTCTAAAGAAGAAGCAGCTGAGGTTCTTAAACAGGGAGCCCAACTGCTGCACAATTTAAGGTGGAACTGGAAAGTCTAAAGAAGAAGAAGAAAAAGAAGAAGAAGAAGAAGAGGTAGTCCATCCGCTTCACCATTTAAGGTGGAATGGTAAAACTCAAACAAGAAGCTGGTAGGGAAAGAAGCTTCACAGCGAGCGGAAAAGGCATAAAAGGGGATGAACTTTAAAGTTTTTGCTGTTTCACGGAACCAACAGGTCGGTAACGCTTTGTCCTGTTCGCTAATGTTTGTGATAGCAGGGTTGCGAAGGGTTTTAATGCCAAGAGAACATAAAAAAATGAGAATGCTAACGGCAATAAATGCACCAGGTGATATGATTGGTCCTACTAGCAAAGAGTTACGGGGAGTGAAGCTAAAAAGAACAAAAAATAAATAAGAAAAAGACAAAAATCCCTCGTTTCTCCTCTGAAGACGTTAATAAGGAACCATCCTGAGCTCTGTTACATAATAGGCTTCAGTGCTCCAATTACAAAAGCAGGTTAGCACTGTGACTGCACAGCCTGTGTTTCCAAAGAACATTAAACTGGAGTGAATCAGGTTCAACCAGACTCCTCTGGTGCATCAGTCCCAGAAAACGAGAGGCATGTGGGTTCTACCTTTAGCATCGAGCAGTAAAAGGAGCCGCAGCATCACACGCTTTAACGTGCTTAGCCTTACTTGGCATTATACGTCCTGCGGTGTGACTTGTGGCGCACGTGCGCCAATGACGACGCTGAAAAGATGTGCAGCTCTTTTCCAAACGTAGTAGAACACTGCTCACATGGAACCAGACGTCCGCCTCTAAAGCTCAATCACTCTGTTTACAAATCAGCGAGATCAGGGTAGAACACCAGCGGTGGACAGTACAGGTAACTTGTTTCTGTACTGGTACTCTCCATACTTCAGTACATCTGGAGGTACATACTTTAGTACTGTTACTCTCCATACTTAAGTACATCTAGAGGTACATACTTTAGTACTGTTACTCTCCATACTTAAGTACATCTAGAGGTACATACTTTAGTACTGGTACTCTCCATACTAAAGTACATCTGGAGGTACATACTTTAGTACTGTTACTCTCTATACTTAAGTACATCTAGAGGTACATACTTTAGTACTGTTACTCTCCATACTTAAGTACATCTGGAGGTACATACTTTAGTACTGGTACTCTCCATACTTAAGTACATCTAGAGGTACATACTTTAGTACTGTTACTCTCCATACTTAAGTACATCTAGAGGTACATACTTTAGTACTGTTACTCTCCATACTTAAGTACATCTAGAGGTACATACTTTAGTACTGTTACTCTCCATACTTAAGTACATCTAGAGGTACATACTTTAGTACTGTTACTCTCCATACTTAAGTACATCTAGAGGTACATACTTTAGTACTGTTACTCTCCATACTTCAGTACATCTGAAGGTACATACATTAGTACTGGTACTCTCCATACTTAAGTACATCTGGAGGTACATACTTTAGTACTGTTACTCCAGTGAAGGTCTAAAGGGTGGAACTGACACTCGATTGTCTCCACTGGAACTCAGCTACATGGCCTGTGTACTTCGTCCACTGCTGGAGAGCACGCACAGCAGTCAGCGCTACTGAATATCCGTCTACACGTGTAACCGCAAATACAACTCACCCCATCGTCCCGACAGGGTAATATCGGAATCATCCCAGCATCCACAAACAAACCAGACCTACAGTCTCCTGCCGCAGCAGCTCCTGGGTTCAGACAAGAGAGCGCTCCTGCTTCCTTCAGATCAGCTGACATCAAGCACAGAGAGGAACAGAGAGACAGCAGTTCGGTAACGAAAGCCTGAAAATAGACAAAACATTCCACTTCCAAAGAAAGACGAAGAAGAACGATTCATCTGCCACTTCCACAGAAACTCCTCCGACAGCACCAGAGGTCAGGTAAGGAACCCGCACAGCACAGCTCACTGCTGAAGAGAAGGTCCAGCCCGTACCAGCAGAGCTTAAAATTCCAGGCAACACAATATCACCTGGATTAATCCAGTCACCGCGGCGGAACAACACTCCTCCTTGATGGATGTCCATCATTCTTCATTCCGGATCACCGCCAAGAAAGGTGCGCCCCAACAGCAAGGCAGGAATTCAAACCAGAACACGCACGTCCTACGTATCCTAAACGTGAGTACATTCACCATCATCCTAACACAGCTGCACCCAGAAGGAGGTGTGGGATGGCAGTGGTGTTGGGAAGGAAGATAAAGGTGACCAGGATCAATAACTGATGATACATTGAGACTGATATGATCAATATTGATTGAGCTACACATACAGAAGTCTGTCTCTCAGTATGGCGTCGGCCACCGTGTTTGCTAACCCAACACGCCAGACATCTTGGCATGGAGCTGTATCGTGCGACAACATACCCTTGCCCTCTTGGCGCTGACCACGGTGCCTCTACACACGGATTCGTTGGTCGTCTCCACTGAAACAAATGCGGGACTCATCACTGAAGATGACCCACTGCCAGTCTGGCACGGCACCATATCTGTCTTTGGTGAGATGGTGTTAAGGACAGTCGTCGTATCAGTCTGTAGTCCTATGCCATCCAGCCGTCTGTCCATGGTGCTGGCTCTAACTTCTCTGGTGCCTCCTTCTTTCTACAGCTGGCACAGACTCTTGTGCAAAAGCCTCTGATGACTAGATCAGCTCTTCCTGAGAGCCGTCTGAACACGCAATTCCATGGAAGAGAAAAAGCCCAAACAGAGAAGACGATTTGGTCTGTGTTTCATAGTCTCAGTGTCTGTAAATAAACACACTCTCAGTATGTGTAATAGAGAACACACACACACACTCACACTCACACTCACACTCTTCTGGAGGGAACGACGCTGGCCGATG
>JAMWET010005177.1:42500-50000 GCA_024036415.1 Prochilodus magdalenae | reverse complement strand
TAAACTCATGTCGAGTACTTACGCACATGTTCTAGATATACAGACCCGATATTCCAGAACAACGGAGAATCTGAAGTGGACAATCAGCGAGTTCCCGCTCATGTGTGAGCAAGCAGCGTGTGGTAATCAGGAAGCAGAAATCCTGGAGCAGAACGGGAGCCGAGTCTTTACTGAGCGCTCCGAGTGGGGAATAGAATAGAAAGCCCGAAACGGACGGGAAGCAGAATGCTTTGAGCAGTGGGTGGGAAATAAAAACCCGGGACTAAGTGGGAGCAGAGTAGGAGCAGAGTGATTACGGTCCGGAGTGGTTGGCGGGAAACAGAAAACTCAGCGTGGAGTGATTACTGAACGCTGAGAGCCACGAGGAGCGGGAAAGGGAAAACTCTGGACTGCTCCGGAAGCTTTTACACTGACCAAGAGCTTTTTAACAGAATCCCCCAGAGCAAGCGGCCCTGGGTCCAGCACTCACGACCTCATGACCCAGGGGACCAGGGCTGGTGACCACTGCTCGAGAGGTACTGGCAGTTCCGACAATCATATATGGAGACGTTAAGGT
Organism: Prochilodus magdalenae; assembly: GCA_024036415.1. Classification (NCBI taxonomy): domain Eukaryota; kingdom Metazoa; phylum Chordata; class Actinopteri; order Characiformes; family Prochilodontidae; genus Prochilodus; species Prochilodus magdalenae. Next base: position 49,444 of record JAMWET010005177.1, on the reverse strand, counting down.
GGAGGACCACATGATGTAGCTGTGTTCTAGTGTTAGGCTGAATTAATCACACGCTGTTGTATAATCAGCACTCAGGGCCGAATCTGCTTCACACAATGCCAACCTCGCGTCACACACACACACACACACACACACACACACACACACACACCAAGCCTAACACTCAGTCAATCCCACACACACACACACACACACACACACAACAAGCCTAACACTCAGTCAATCACACACACACACACACACACACACACACACACACACAACAAGCCTAACACTCAGTCAATCCCACACACACACACACACACACAACAAGCCTAACACTCAGTCAATCCCACACACACACACACACAACAAGCCTAACACTCAGTCACTCACACACACACACACACACACACACACACACACACACACACAACAAGCCTAACACTCAGTCAATACCACACACACACACACACACACACACACACACACACACACACACACACACCACAAGCCTAACACTCAGTCAATCCCACACACAAGCCTAACACTCAGTCAATCCCACACACACACACACACACACACACACAACAAGCCTAACACTCAGTCAATCTCACACACACACACACAACAAGCCTAACACTCAGTCAGTCAATCTCACACACACACACACAACAAGCCTAACACTCAGTCAATCACACACATATTTATATTTTTAGTCTCTCTCTCTCTTTCTCTCTCTCTTTCTCTCTGGCAGGTCTCCAGTTTCCTGGAAGTGTCAACAAAGCAGCAGCTGTTGTGGAAGGACGAAATGAGGGGCCGGCAGAGGCTCTCTCTCCTGTACACAACCTCAACCTCAGAATGAGCAATCCTAGAAACCGGGAAACACACACCTGAACAGACTGAGCAGGTAAAGATGCAATAGCTTAGACTGGATGAATGCAAACCCATACTGCCGGGGCAGAGGCAACAGGGCCGGTGACGGGCAGAGGCAACAGGGCCGGTGACGGGCAGAGGCAACAGGGCCGGTGACGGGTAAAGGCAACAGGGCCGGTGACGGGTAAAGGCACAGGGCCGGTGACGGGTAAAGGCACAGGGCCGGTGACGGGTAAAGGCACAGGGCCGGTGACGGGTAAAGGCACAGGGCCGGTGACGGGTGCCGGTGATCATTTCCCATGGTTCTCCAGTACCATGTTTTATACAGCACAGAATCCCGTCTACGGTACGGATGCATTAAGGAAGCATGGCTATTCCAGCAGCACCATGATACGGGACTTTTCTCCCAACATTAAACATATGAACTTTTATGTAGTTCTAGAAACTGAAAGCCAATCGAAACTGATGAATAAGCAGCACCAACTTCTTTATTTGTGACCGCACAGCACAATGCCCAAAGTTACCCAACACACAATACCGAACGGCTACAAAGCTGCGACCAGCTGCATTACGGCCTGGGATCAGAGGACAGCGGTCTGGCTCTGCGTCCTGGTGGACTGGACACTGAAGTAGCTCACGTCTGTGCTAGCAGTGCTGCTTCTTAGCCGGGTCGAACAATGGCCCGTGGAATGTTCCATGTGTGAAAGCCACATCAAGCCTATTTGTAACACAATGCTCATTTCCTGAAACAAACCCAGAGCACAAAACAACAGCTGTGAACCACAGACACTGCATGAAGGCCATCATTTCATACCACCATTCTGCCCATTCGCTTCACCAAACGCAGGGCTCCAAACCTGAAACAGACTATTTAACAAGAGAACAAAGGGTGGATGTTTTCAGGGGTCCGTTCATCATGTTATTCTTACACAACATAAAGAGAAGGTTGAAGAATGGTGTTAAAAATGAAGTTTGATTTAAAATGAGGGCGGCAGAAAGTCAGAATTACACAACCCTGTTATTCAGACACACAATCCTGTTAGAGAACAAGTGATGTCATTAAAAGAAAGAGCTGGGAAACGTAGTACACCCCTCCAATCAGCTCTACAGATACCTACTAACGTTATCAGAACACAACTAAACCAGCCTCCACCCTCCTCCACCTGGGTTATGGCAGTAGACTGTTCGGGGAGGGGTATTACCTCCAACATGTATGACCTAGTAGGCAAGTCCCGAGCGCCATCTGTAAAGAGGGTAGAGGTCTGGAGAGAGGACTGGAGAGAGGGCCTACGTGAAGACATAACCGTAACCATGACCAACACGGGTTCAGGGTCCCCATGTAGGTTCTGATGCAGTCGTTGGATGGAGGTTAGGGAACCAGGCTTGTAACCAGAGGGTTGCCAGTTCGATTCCCTCAACTGACAGTAATGACTAAAGGGACCTTGAGCAAGGCACCTAACTCCCAAATGCTCCCGGGCGCCGTGGGTAGGGCTACCAGTGTGTATGTGGGTGTGAGTGAGTGTGTGTGTGTGTGTGTTCACTAGTGTGTATGTGGGTGTTTCACTTCACCGGTCGGGCTAAACGCAGAAGACAAATTCCTCTGTGTGCAAAATCACACACACGTCAAACGTGGCCCTAAACCCCCCAATCAGGGAATTTAAACTTAAAGATCATAAGGACGTTTTGAACTCCAGCGTAAATAACATTAGGTGTGTGAAGGATAGGCTCCTGTGTGTGTGTGTGTGTGTGTGTGTGTGTGTGTGTGTGAGTGGGGGGGGGGGGGAGGGGTGGGTAAACCGAGATTATGACAGAGAAAGAAAGCGGACTAAGCGTGAACACAGAGCAGTGAAAGTCCCTCTTCACCACAGACCCATTTAAAGCCCTACAAGAGAACTACTGGAGTATAATTAACCCGGACGGCACATGAACACAGTTACCACCTCAGCCACATTCCTCAAATACCACGGCATCACAGAGACCTCACAGGCTGCACAAAGTCCGAGCTATTCCACTTCAGCATGAGGTCAGTAAAGTCTAGTATCTAGAGCAGCAGTGTCACTAACCCCGGAGGCAAGTTCTCGCCCAGACCTATAAAACCCTCCACCTCTCGCACGCAGGCAGGCAGGCACGCAGGCAGGCAGGCAGGCAGGCACGCATGCACGCAGGCACGCAGGCACGCAGGCACGCAGGAAGGCAGGAAGGCAGGAAGGCAGGAAGGCAGGCAGGCAGGCACGCAGGAAGGCAGGCAGGCAGGCAGGCACGCAGGCAGGCACGCAGGCAGGCACGCATGCAGGAACGCAGGCAGGAACGCAGGCAGGAACGCAGGCACGCAGGCAGGCACGCAGGCAGGCACGCAGGCAGGCACGCAGGCAGGCACGCAGGCAGGCAGGCACGCAGGCAGGCACGCAGGCAGGCAGGCAGGCAGGCAGGCAGGCAGGCAGGCAGGCAGGCAGGCAGGCAGGCAGGCAGGCACGCAGGCAGGCAGGCAGGCAGGAACGCAGGCAGGCACGCAGGCAGGCACGCAGGCAGGCAGGCAGGCAGGAACGCAGGCAGGCAGGCAGGAACGCAGGCAGGCAGGCATACACGCCTCCGAGTGCCTGCTGGTTCATTACAAATGACTGGTTCCCACAACCAAAGCTTTAACCGCACTGGGCTGGTGTGCTGGGAGTGTGGAGAAGTGGTGAACTCCCGCTGTGAGCTCAGAGGAGAGCTAATAGGACAGCAATAAGAGCCCCGCTGATCCCAAACCGATTTCCTTCTCCTCAGAATCCATCAGCAGCGGCTCAGCGCTCCATCTCTCCTCCCGATTCTGAACGCTGTGGGACCTCATAACCAGCCGTGTGAGCGGTGATCACTCTTCTGTTGAATCTTTACATAGACGATTCCAGAAATTAACAAAAAATCAAACATGGAAAACCCTCGGCTCTTCCTCACACCCCGGCTCTTCTTCCTCCTCTTCCTCACACCACGGCTCATCTTCCTCCTCTTCCGGACGCCCCGGCTCTTCTTCCTCCTCTTCTGGACGGCCCGGCTCTTCTTCCTCCTCTTCTGGACGGCCCGGCTCTTCTTCCTCCTCTTCCAATCGGCCCGGCTCTTCTTCCTCCTCTTCCTCACGCCACGGCTCATCTTCCTCCTCTTCCGGACGCCCCGGCTCTTCTTCCTCCTCTTCTGGACGCCCCGGCTCTTCTTCCTCCTCTTCTGGACGGCCCGGCTCTTCTTCCTCCTCTTCCAGTCGGCCCGGCTCTACTTCCTCCTCTTCTGGACACCCCGGCTCTTCTTCCTCCCCTTCCAGTCGGCCCGGCTCTTCTTCCTCCTCTTCCGGACGCCCCGGCTCTTCTTCCTCCTCTTCCGGACGGCCCGGCTCTTCTTCCTCCTCTTCCGGAGGCCCCGGCTCTTCTTCCTCCTCTTCCAGTCGGCCTGGCTCTTCTTCCTCCTCTTCCAGTCGGCCCGGCTCTTCGTTCTCCTCTTCCGGACGCCCCGGCTCTTCGTTCTCCTCTTCCGGACGCCCCGGCTCTTCGTTCTCCTCTTCCGGGCGCCCTGGCTCTTCTTCCAGCAGCTCCACTCTTGTGCAGCAATGGTGCAGCAGTTACATTCCAGCACCTCAAGCTGTTACATGAGGCCATGCACAGTCCCAGTCCCATTTAAGGTGGAATGAGAAAATTTGAACAATTTGTTCAATGATGTTAATAAAACCCACTATGATTCCGAACTACCACCATGCACCCCTACACTCCGTACTCACAGCCGTTTTCCCTACACAACAGAATCCACGTTCTGTCAGCAGCAACTGCTGAATACTACATGCTGCAGCAGACTCAGCAGTTACTGGCTGAATGAACCACCCGAAACAGAAGGGCATTTATTTCAGATATTGACGCTGAGGGAACAAAATCACTGAGCAGAAAATGGAAAACAACGAGCGGAAAAGCTGGCACGCTCCGGATATCAACAGTGATTTAGTTCTCATTGCTCTGACGCGATCCAGAACGGCACAACCGTCTACGTTTCATTCAAACACTCTGATGTCAGCAACCATGCAAATCACTGGCAGACATACAAAACAGACAAACGCTGAATCAGCAGTTTACGCATGCTTCTAGTGGTATGTGTCCTGCGGCGAGAGGCGTGTGCGGCAGGTCTTCCTGCTACGGATGGCTCGCTGCGGAAAACAAACAGCATTTCCTTTCTGCTTACATCACCCACAGCGGCGAACACCACCAGACACAAATCACTGTGGCTGTAGATTCCAGAACCAATAACAGCCGCATCAAAGGACTGTAGTGGGGCCAGATTTGGTGGAGGCCTTCCCTGGCACCATTCCGAGGAGAATTCCCTGTAGACTGGGATTGTAGCCACTGCTGGTAGACCCGTACGAGCGTACGCTTCCATACACCTGCAGATTCAGCTACTTCCTTCACACTATGGTCTTTGGCCACGCCCACAAGCAGTCCTTCCTTTAAGCTAATCGCTAACATCTGCTCTGGAGCGTTTTCCACACATGGAACGAGACATTCCCTGCACTGTAGCACCTCTTCCCAATCTATGGATCCCGCCCCACACCCTGCAGGTGTTTATAGTCACATCATCCTCGTACAGCGCCATCTGCAGGAGCCTGAAGTTACTACCTTCCACCATGGAAATGCCATATCGTTAGGGCTAAAAGGCCCAATTACAGAACATGTGGACTTAGACCAATCAGAGGCCATCAAACCTCCATGGGTTGTGACATCAAATAGGGGGAGGGGTTTAAGCAAGAACCTCAGTTTAAATCACAGTCGCAATATTACCCGCCATGTCATCCAGCCCAACATATCACGATCCCGTAACTCCACCATATCATCCACCCCCACTCTCAGTCACATGCTTTTCTATGAATGGGGCTCTAATATTAGCACTAGCTAAACACGCTCACAGATTGACGGTGTAAACACCGTCAGAACAGCGGCAAACAACAACCTCTGCCAAGCAGGGGAATCACACCAGCTTCATACCAAACTCCCCACCAGCCAGCAGCAGCTCAAATGACCTTTCTAATGAACACAAACAGCACAATACACCCATCCCCGCCACACACGGTCCTCACACTCACAACAGCCGACCTTCACCGGCCAGCATGGGGCCATTAGTCAAATAGTCTAAATGGCATTTGCAGCCCATTTCCCTGAGCCTTTTATAGTAATTAAACACTTGGCCCCAGACACACAACAAAACACACTCCTCCGGCACAACTCCCGCCCGAGAGGAGCCGGAGAACGCCAGCACGAGGGCGGAAAGACTGTCAGAGGACATGTACTATATATGGCTGGTCAAATAAGAAGCTGCTGGATTAGTAATCCAACTTTCCCACAATTACATTAGCGACTGAGCAACGACACAAATTAATTACGACCCAAAAATAATAATAAGAAACAAACTGTTATTGAAAACCCTTTGAAGTCCGAAATACTAAAATGACCATCAGTGCTTTTTACTGTAACAGGGCGAGGACCTAAAATGAGCAACATCAGCAGAATGGCCCTCTAACCACCGCCAGAGCTTCTCCATGTCCTCCACGAGTCGTCCTGTTAGTGCCAGCACCACTGGCGGACGGGTTTATGATGCAGGACTACACGCACACAGGCCGTTATGGTGACGCCATGTTAAACTCCCCAAAGACTGCAGTGGTGTCGTGCCAGACTGTCATGGAGTGACTCAGAACGGCAGCGGGTCATCTTCAGTGACGAGTCCCGCTTTAGTCTGGTGTAGACGAGTGAGGAATCCGTGTGTGGAGGCGCCGTGGTCAGCACAAAGATGAACGGTTTGTTGTCACGCGTCCAGAAGGCCTGGTGTCTTGGTGGTTGGTGTGGCGCAACAGATGACACCACTTGTCATTAAGCTACCACACCATGTGGGAGACTGGGTTTCGATTCCTGGTCTGGGCTGTGCTACACCAATAAGAGTGCTTGGGCAATACTACACTGGCCCACCTGTAATATTAATAACCTTGTAAATCGCTCTGGATCAGAGCGTCAGCTAAATGCCATACATGGAAATGTGTCACACCACCTCCAGCCCTACCGCACCATCTGCAGGAACTGTGTGAGGATGTT
>JAMWET010005177.1:25000-37500 GCA_024036415.1 Prochilodus magdalenae | reverse complement strand
CTGAGAGGTGGCTGGAGTCGAGAGAGAGAGTGAGAGAGAGAGAGAGAGAGAGAGCGCGCAAGAGAGAGAGCGAGAGACAGACAGACAGAGAGACAGAGAGAGAGAGAGAGAGAGAGAAAATGAGAAAAGAGAGAGAAAGACAGAGCGCAAGAGAAAGAGAGAGAAAAAGAGAGAAAGAAAAAGCAAGGGAGATGTAGAGAAAGAGAGAGAAAAAGAAAGAGAGCAAGAGCAAGAGAGAACAAGAGAAAGAAAGAGCGAGAGAAAGAACGAGCGAGAGAAAGAACGAGCGAGAGAAAGAGAGAGACAGCACAAGAGAAAGAAAGACAGAGGGGTCCAGGCATCCTTAACAAGCTGTAGGCCTCCTCAGGGGGAGGAGCCCCGGTGACCTTCACGTCCTGCCAGCTTTTGCCCCGAGTGCAAAAAACCAGCCAATAAAATACGGCACAGTCAGCTAAGAGGCCGGCACTCAATACCGGCAGCGACAGCCAAGACGCGGCGGCCGCGCTAACAATACCAAAGCGCCTCGTTTCCCCAAGCCCAACCCGAACTGCTCGTAAATCAAAATGAGCGATAGCAGAGTTGGAACAAGGACAAACGACCCGAAACTGTAGAATGGTTTTTATCTAGTCTCTGAATTGAACTTGAACCGGCTCCAAGTTCATCTGAGGCGAGGCAATTGTTCAACTCAAACTAAACACCAGCGCTGCCTGCCATAATGTTTGCAGCTGTGAATCTGGTGTAAGCCCCAGCGCTGGAGCGAGCGCACATAGTTTTGAAACGCTAAGTGATAAATGAACGGGTGTAGGCTAAACATCTGACCAGGCCGCCTGTAAAACACCAGCGTGTGAACCCCCACCCCCTCGATTATCTTACAACTGCCTGGAAACATGGTGGGACCGCGTGCCTGGAAGTGAAGAGCCTCAGTTAAAGAGCCACAGAGACGACACATGGCAGGTACACAAGAACCATCGGTTCCAAAACACACACAAACCCTCAGGCCTCTCCTGGATACGCGGCGTTCGGAATCACACACATCCACGTGTGCAGGCTACAGCAGATTAGCTCTGCATGCTCATGTTAAAGCTCCGAAGGCCGTTTCAGCTTGGAATGCTTTGGGAGTGAGGCACCATACGGACCAGCCAATCAGAGCAGAGGTCATTTACATCTGCCCATTTATTGTAAGGGTTCAAATGAGGTCTGAAATCGCTCACAGAAACATCAAATCACGGCTGAGTTGGGTGAGTAAATCCGCACGTAACGCCTCAATCTGGGGGGCACAACATGTAGGACATGGCGAACCTGGAGCTGAGCACCGCCCAGCACAAACCTGCTGTATTCTGCCCATGAACGCTGGCGACCACACACAGCAGTGTGGTATCCCAGCTTTAGTCCAGTTGGGGCCATGGCCGCCTCTTTCGTTCACCTCCTTTTGTTCACCTCCTGCCGTCGTGCCACCAGAAAGGAATATGAATGACTGTGGTGGTCAGTGCACCACAGTGGTCTTAGACCCTCCTCACCTAATCACTCAGGTGACCGGACACAGCGTGTGCAGTTGGAAACGGCGGAAAACAAAAGCAACGAATCATGTGAACGCAGCGCACCGTGTGCAGCTCACGCCAACTCAAGTGCCAACAGTTAAATCCATTGACGTCACACCGCCACCATTTTGGTAGGCAACTTCAAGCTCACCCGACAGCGCGCTGGTAGATTACTGCCACATAAAGCCATAAACGATCCAGCAAGCGCAGTAAAACACCTCTGCTCCGGGAACGCTCAGGTTGGAACTAATTACTGTGTATTAGATGATGGATCTGATGTGTTGCTGGAGTGGTGGCTGCAGGTGAAAGCTGAATTTTTCCGGGCTGGGATTTTTCACAGTGGCATTATATCCGCTTCCCGAACTGCAAACCGGTACCGTAAACAGCAGAATAGAGTTTATATGGAAATCACAATTTAAAGAGAGTGCAATTTTCAAACCGCAAGAGCTACATTATCAACTACACCGCTACGGCTGATCTGAAGTGGGAAAACTGAGGCCAATGACACTTTAGCTTGACACTAGTGAGCTGGTAGTGAACCACCGGTAGAACAGAAACCACGGACGTACGGTGTACATGAACACAGCCATAACAAAGAAAGCACATTTCCTGATGAACAGTGACTAGTATCTGAAGATGCACTTTTCCATTCTAATTCAATCTTAATGGAAAAAAAATCTAAATTTAACAGACTTTTCCGAAAACCATACGTTGGAATAAAAAGGCACACTATTCCCAATTGGACCAAACATTCCAGAAATAGAACAAAGGTTAATATCTTAAACAGCGAGACAAAAAAAAAAGTCTAACTAGATTTATGCCAGATCTACAATGCCAGTATGGTTGTGCTTTGTGCATAACTGGCAGTCTGGTGTGCTAATTGGGCTCAACCTAGAAAAAGTGAAAACAGGCCTGGACCTCAATCCATAGGAAATCATCTCTACACAAGTCTCAATCACAAATTAGATATTTTAACCAAACCACTCTGCCCTAATAATCAGTAGCGGAGGGCGAAGTACAGCGAAGATCAGGCAGTGTAATGGTATCAGCCTGTATTACCCAACCACCCTGAAAAATATTTCGCTTTTCAGAAATTTAAAAAGCTGGAAATGTAGTTAGCTACAATACAATAACTGCTGTAGTAATAATAATAACAACAACAACAATAATAATAATAATAATAAATAACAATAAATAACAATAATAATAAACAGTACTCCAAATAATGTTATCCCGTATTATACAAACTGCCCTGTGCTAAATACAATCAATCCAGTCTAATTCCACTCACTACGGAATGAAACATAGTCAGTGAGTACTGACAACATCCATTACAGGTCCCAAAATGTGAACCATAACACACGGCATCACTATCACCATGATACATTACCATACTGCCCATTTCCTGTCAGAAATCAGTATCAAAACATGTCTATATAAATCCCTCTTATTCACCCCAACACTCCCTGCGTCCGAGCTGCTGTGACAGCACATACGGCTGAATATAGCTTTATGCGGTTTACATGCGCTTAGTGGCCTTTACACCAGACTTAGTCACACTGCCCATACCTAATTTCAGGCTGGCTAAGGATAACTCATCCAATCAGGCTCAAGTACACACGACTCATTATTAGGGGTGGGCGATCTAGAAAAAAAAAAAAAATCACAACACCAGAATACACCTTCACGATACATGACGCATTCGTGACATTCAAGATCTGATCAGCTGGACCAAATTCACAATGAACCATTAGCATATCTGAGCCCTGCTCAAGTACCTAACATTAAAATCGAAAATCAAGTACCTAACATTAAGCACAGCAGTCTGAAATCACAGACAACGTAGATTTAACTCAACACTATTTAGTCTGAACTCTAAATTCAAGCATAACCATCTAAAACCAAGCCCAACTCAGACAAACATCAACATCACTTAGTCTAAACCCAGCACGATTTAGTCTAAAACTCCACACGACTCTCCAAACCCAAGCACCTCAACACGACTCTCCAAACCCAAGCACCTCAACACGACTCCCTAAACCCAAGCACCTCAACACGACTCTCCAAACCCAAGCACCTCAACACGACTCTCCAAACCCAAGCACCTCAACACGACTCTCCAAACCCAAGCACCTCAACACGACTCTCCAAACCCAAGCACCTCAACACGACTCTCCAAACCCAAGCACCTCAACACGACTCTCCAAACCCAAGCACCTCAACACGACTCTCCAAACCCAAGCACCTCAACACGACTCTCCAAACCCAAGCACCTCAACACGACTCCCCAAACCCAAGCATCTTAGCACGACTCCCCAAACCCAAGCACCTCAACACGACTCTCTAAACCCAAGCACCTCAACACGACTCTCCAAACCCAAGCACCTCAACACGACTCCCTAAACCCAAGCACCTCAACACGACTCCCTAAACCCAAGCACCTCAACACGACTCCCTAAACCCAAGCACCTCAACACGACTCTCTAAACCCAAGCACCTCAACACGACTCTCTAAACCCAAGCACCTCAACACGGCTCTCCAAACCCAAGCACCTCAACTCGACTCTCCAAACCCAAGCACCTCAACTCGACTCTCCAAACCCAAGCACCTCAACATGACTCTCTAAACCCAAGCAACTCAACACGACTCTCCAAACCCAAGCACCTCAACATGACTCTCCAAACCCAAGCACCTCAACACGACTCCCTAAACCCAAGCACCTCAACACGATTTAGTCTAAAACTCAACACGACTCTCTAAACCCAAGCACCTCAACACGACTCCCTAAACCCAAGCACCTCAACACGATTTAGTCTAAAACTCAACACGACTCTCTAAACCCAAGCACCTCAACACGACTCTCTAAACCCAAGCACCTCAACACGATTTAGTACCAAACAAACAGTACAGTCTATCACTGCATAGAGCTGAACATATCTCTGAGCTGTTTACATGCGCTCAGTGGCCTTTACGCCGAAAGCACGTCTGGTTATATGTCACCGCTTAGTCATATTGCCCACCCTTTATTTCAGGCTGGCTTTGAAACAACGATAACTCACCACCTCAGACAAAAGATCGAGTGCCGATGACTTATCACTGGTGGGCGATCTGGCACAAATGACACCATCATGATATTCAAGATTTGATCAGTTGGACCAAAGTCATAATGCTGAACTAGCACATTTCAGCCCTACCATCTAGAACCAAGGACCCTGATTGGTACATGGCCAGATCCCATTCCTCACTAAACCCAACTGAACAGGCCCAAAAACGGTCCTGGTTTAAGGTTACGGTGTTCCATATGTCCCGGCAACATCCATAACAGGCTCAGAACAGGAAAGTGTGACCCAGCTGATCACCACAGCGCTACCGGGGCTTCGGCTCCTACGCACAGCAGGGCACGCAGTCTACAAATCTTCCAGGTTTAAGGTTTAATACAACTTCCTGTCGGGATGCTCAAATCCTATTTGCGGATAACTGAGCTAAAACGGCTCGAATGCCCATCCCAGAAGGCAACAAAGAAGAATGTGACTCAACAGGGTGAAGCTCCTGGCTCACCTCCAGTTACACGTCGGCCCGTTTCTCAGATTCCTGAGCTTTCTGGCGTGTAGCTCAGCAGGCCTCGTCTCCTGCAGGCCAGCCGTTCACCTCTACCCACATGTCCTGATATCCGGATGTCTTGCGCTTCCTCGTATCAGCGCTAATCAGCACAAATGGGCACAAAGTGATACGGAATACCGCCATTCCGATAAGGACCAGGCACTCAATAGCAGCAGAGGACATGCATCTCCTTAAGTGGGTCAGTGTGAAGTTTGTTTGGAGTGATGTTCCTGTGCTGTCTATTCCCAGCCAACCCTCCAAAACAAAACCTAAGGACTGAACAGGACTCGGGAATGCTGCTCATGCACAATTTGGAATCCATGAACAACCGACACCAGGAAACTGCTCCTGGCATGGCGAACTGCAGAGCCACATATATAGGCCAATCTGTGTATTGCATCGTAAGTCACACCCACTGCTTATGTAGTTAGGTTTTTATGGAGTTGTGCTGAGGACAGGACATGAGAGGACAGGAGAGGAGAGACTCCCTGTAACTCACAGTAACCAGACTTAGTCCAACTAAACCAGGAGCTGATCCCTTACAGCAGGGTTCAGCTCCACCGAGCTGCTGGGCTGGTTAGCATTACATAAGCCTGACTGGCTCTCAATCAGGGGGACAGTGGACAGCTCAGAGCCACTTCCAGCCTAATAAAACTGTCACACCTGCATCAGAAAAACAACCAAAAACACAGAAAAGTCGCCCAAATACGACTCATTAACACACCCTGCTTCCCCGAGGTCTGAAAAACACAACCCCATAGTTTAAAGCCGCAACACCAAAGCCTTAACCCGCCGTCTGTGTCCTGGCACCTTAAATCACATCTCAAAAACACTGAACAAAATCCAGGCAACCGTTTCAATAACATCCAGCTAGCCTAGCCTGCTAACCGGAGCTAACTTAGCCGAGCGTTACCTCAGCCTTTTCGGCTCAAAACTCGCAGCACATGGACACAGACGGCTCAGAAACAAGACTAAGCGCGCCTTGTACTAAATATCAGAGACTTCCGTCTAAATTAACCCCCGACTCCAGCTCTATCTCACATTGTCATCCTCCCACGGGCTAGCGCGGCTAGCTGCACCGCTAGGCTAGGCTAGGCTAGCGTTAGCGCTCTCGCTGGCTGTGAGGACCATATCGGGGGATAAGTGAGCGGTTCGCTGCGGATTCTCACCTTTTCCCGGCCGGAGTTTGGGGTCTGGCGGCTGCCGGAACGTCTCGCAGTTCTTCTACACGAAGTAAACAATGTTCCCGCTGTTAATCCACACATGCAGAAGTGTTTTCTTCAACCTCACCGGGTTTACGGCCCCGTTTCACTTTAAGCTACAGAGAGACTGAACCGCCTCCTTCTCTCTCTCTCTCTCATACACACACACACACACGGTACAAACTCACTCACCTCTCCCCCTCCCTTTCTCACTCTCTCTCTCTCACTGACTCTCTCTCTCTCACACACACAGAGTACAAACTCACTCACCTCTCTCTCTCTCTTTATTTTTTCACCTTCTCTTTTTCAGTTATTCTTTGTCTCTCTCTCTCTCTCTCTCTCTCTCTCTCTCTCTCTCTCTCTCTCTCTCTCTCTCTCTCTCTCTCTCTCTCTCTCTCTCTCTCTCTCTCTCTCTTTTCCTGGACTCCAGCCACCTCTCAGGGGTTTTCACCCTCTTGTCTGTTTTGCAGATTGTGCGGATCTAAAACCCACATCTGAGTGATTCTCTCACAAGTGCAGCTCAGTCATCACATCAACATAGCCTACAATCCAGCACAGGCTAGACTAAAACCTAAAACCAGGCTCAGTTTAGACTAAAACCTAAAACCAGGCTCAGTTTAGACTAATACCTAAAACCAGGCTCAGTTTAGACTAATACCTAAAACCAGGCTCAGTTTAGACTAATACCTAAAACCAGGCTCAGTTTAGACTAAAACCTAAAACCAGGCTCAGTTTAGACTAAAACCTAAAACCAGGCTCAGTTTAGACTAAAACCTAAAACCAAGCTTAGTTTAGACTAAAACCTAAAACCAGGCTCAGTTTAGACTAATACCTAAAACCAAGCTTAGTTTAGACTAAAACCTAAAACCAGGCTCAGTTTAGACTAATACCTAAAACCCAGCTCAGTTTAGACTAATACCTAAAACCAAGCTCAGTTTAGACTAATACCTAAAACCAGGCTCAGTTTAGACTAATACCTAAAACCCAGCTCAGTTTAGACTAAAACCTAAAACCAAGCTCAGTTTAGACTAAAACCTAAAACCAGGCTCAGTTTAGACTAAAACCTAAAACCAGGCTCAGTTTAGACTAATATCTAAAACCCAGCTTAGTTTAGACTTATACCTAAAACCAGGCTCAGTTTAGACTAAAATCTAAAACAAGGCTCAGTTTAGACTAAAGGCCTAAACCAAGCTCAGTTTAGACTAATACCTGAAACAAGCTCAGTTTAGACTAAAGCCTAACACTAAGGTCAATTTAGATTTAAACCTAAAACCAAACTTAAGTTAGATTTAAACCCAAAAGCAAGCTCCATTTAGACTAAAACCTAAAAACAAGGTCAATTAAGACTAAACTGTAAAACCAAGCTCAGTTTAGACTTAAACCTAAAACCAACTAAATTTAGACCTAAACCTAAAACCAAGTTCAATTTAGACTACAACCTAAAACCAAGCTAAATTTAGTCTAAGATCTAAAACCAAGCCCAGTTTCCACTCGGCATAAGCTGGGAAAAGTTGGGCTATAAGGTATGTTGCAGTGCACATTTCTGGACATCCTGCAAAATCAATCAAAAGTAGACTATAATCTAAGATCATGAACAATTCCCACTAAAACTCAACATGGCTTAGACTGGACTCAAGCACAATGTAGACTAAAATCTAAGATCAAGCACAATTTAGTTTAAAACTCAACATGAATATCTAACATCGAGAACAAACTAGGCTAAAGTACAACAGTTTAATATCAAGCACTATTACTAAACCAAAATTCAATATGGTTTAGTGGTAAACTAAGCACAATTTAGTCTAAAATTAAAGTCAAACACAATTTAGACTAGAATATGTTTTACAATAAAACCCAAAATCAAATACAATATTTTAAATTCAAGTAAACAGATCAATCCTAATTTAAAAACAAGCACAGTTTAGACTAGAACTCAACATGCTATAGTCATACCATAGTCTAAAATCCAGAACGACTGAGCCTCTCAGACTCGACTGGGTCTAAAGAATAAATTAGACCGAAACTCAACAAAATTGGTCTAAAATCAAAGAGAATTTAGTGTTAACACAACCTGATCTAAAATCAAGGACCATTCAAAGTAAAACCCAACACTCCATAGTCTAAAGAGCAGAACAAATCACAGCAGTGTTTTTCAATTCTGGTTTAGATGGGTTTAGACGGGTTTAGACACAGGGATTTAGACTTAAACACAACTTGAATTAGGACTACAACACAACAGACAAATACCTAGCAGTAATTGGGTGTACAACCTTAGATCTAGGACTAAAACCAAACATGCTGACATTAAAACACAGTATGCTTTTAAAACTCAACATCATTTAGTACTAAAACTCAACGTAGTTTTTGCACTAAACCCCAACATACTTTTGCTTGAAACCTCAACTTGATTAAGTACTAAAACACAGCACGGTATTACACTAAAACTCAACCTGTTTTTTATACTAAAACTGAACCTGGATTTTGTACTAAAACTCATCCTAGTTTTTGCAGTAAAACCCAGCATAGTTTTACATTAAACCTCAACATCATTTAGTGCTAATGCCTAGCACAGTTTTACACTAAAACTCAACCTAATTTTACACTAAACTCAACTTAATTGTACACTAAAACTCAACCTGGTTTTACACTAAAACTCAACCTAATTTTACACTAAAACTCATCCTGGTTTTACACTAAAACTCAACCTGGTTTTTACACTAAAACGCAACATATTTTTACACTAAAACTCATCCTGGTTTTACACTAAAACTCAACCTGGTTTTACACTAAAACTCAAGCTGGTTTTTACACTAAAACGCAACATATTTTTACACTAAAACTCAACCTGGTTTGTACATTATAACTCGACCTGGGTTTTACACTAAAACTCAACCTGGATTTTACACTAAAACTCAACCTATTTTTACACTAAAACTCAACCTAATTTTACACTAAAACTCAACCAGGTTTTTACACTAAAACTCAACCTTGTATTTACACTAAAACGCAACATATTTTTACACTAAAACAGAACCTAATTTTACAGTAAAACTCAACCTAATTTTACACTAAAACTCAACCTGGCTTTACACTAAAACTCAACCTAGTTTTACGCTAAAACTCAACATATTTTTACACTAAATCTCAACCTAGTTTTTACACTAAAACTCAACCTGGTTTTACACTAAAACTCAACCTAATTTTACACTAAAACTCAACCTGGTTTTACACTAAAACTCAACCTGTTTTACACATTAAAACTTAACCTAGTTTTTGCACTCAACCCCAGCATAGCTTTACATTAAACCTCAACCTAGCACAGTTTTACACTAAAACCCAACCTAATTTTACACAAAAACTCACATGGTCTTTACACTAAATCTCTAAAACACCCTGCACTGTGTAACGTCAGCACAGTTTCCATTTAACTCCGAGATGTGCTATTGTGAAGCAGAACTATGATAAAAATACAGCTCCAGGAAAACAAGCTGTATCATCAGCGCTACCCCACACACTCACAGTGGAATGGCTCCTGCAGACACCAGTGCAGCGTGTGTCTCCAGGCCGTCCACATCTGGCCCGTTTGAAGCCTGTGGAGACACAAGCTGTGGCTACAGTGGACGAACATTGAAGGATAGAGCTGGGGGATCCCAGCAGTGCCCAGCGTGAGCTCACTGGCTGACCTGTGCTCTTTTTTTTAATGGCCTGAGACCAGCCACCCACGGGCCCGGCCCGACACTCATCCGCTATTGAAGCGACCCGATTAATCATTCATATGGTTCCTCATACCAGCTTCCAGTGGACGCTGTAGGTCAGAGGGACCCATTTGTTCTCCGGTTCTGCGTGTATGTGCACGTTGGTGCGTTTTGTTTTTTTCTCTTCCTTCTTTCTGGATGGATATGTGAACGGTCGCTTCCTGCCATGATTATAAACATGTGCGGCTCAGAGTCCCGGTTACATGTTTACATTTGTTAGCGCTGCTTCAAAGCCAGACAAACACATTCGAGCTCAGAGAAGATCTCACTGGCTGATATTCCGACACACAGAGCAATATAATATCTGAGCCTCCAGGCACTAATCACGGTATGTGTGTGTGAGCGAGAGACAGAGAGACAGAGGGGGATTTGCGTGTTGACATTTATGATGAATAAGGATGGAGGTAACCTTCAGAAAGCTGGCAAAGAAGAAAGTAATCACTTCATTGAGACCTGGCATGCTCTGGCATTCATTTCCCAGCATGCCTCAGGGCCTGCAGGGTTCTCCTTATCAGCTCATGCATGGGCTTCCTCGGAGCTTAGATGCACGAAGAGCTAATCCACTCCATTCATGATGAACTGGTCACGACGTAAACAAAGACCTTCAGTTTCTTCTTTTCTGAGCGCTCCGTCCCACACAGACTCAGAGTCGGAGTCTCAGTGGTGGTGAAGGGAACCAGGCGTCTGATAGAGTTCCATGCCTCTGAGCATGAAGGTGCATATAATGGTTCTGAATAGGCTGCCTGAATCCTGATACACTGCCGTGCGATAGTTCTGAGGTTTGGTTTGGGCCTAGACCATGTAAGTCAGTAATGGCGGAGGGCTACGGGCGGGGCGCTGCGAGACAAATAGTTCCCAAAGATAAGCTGTTATTAGTAGTAGTAGTATTACCTTAAATTATAAAATATATTACATAACAAAATATGTGTGGCCGGCTTCTGTGTGATATAGCTCAGGAGACCCCCTCTACATGATCAGTGTCTGTAGTTGTACAGGTTCTGGGTTTGTGTTGGACCAGAATTCCTCAGTTCTGTTTGATTCTCTACACTACTGGAACCATGTCTCCCAAACTCCAGATCAGATATTGTATTAGATCTGTTTATGTAGAAAATCACTAATGACCTCCAGAAGCCTGTTTTTAGAACCATGCTCCCTGTGCGTTTCACCCCAGCCACCGCTCGCCAGTCTCTCTGTAGGTCACCAGAGGTCATCTCACGGTGGGTAAGGGACATTGGAATGAGGTGGCGCTCATCACGGTCAGTAGAGAGTGGGTTTGGCCCTCTGCCAGTCTGTAGCTGTGTTGTCCTGTGTGTTTGCTGCTTGACCTTGTTCTTATGAACCAGACGCTCACTGTATCTGCCAATAGAGCTAGAACCCAACCTCTGGTTCCTCACTAAGAGCCTGTGGAGATGCTGATTTAGTAAGGAACTGGAGTGGGCTCTTATTAATTACTAGAGCTGTATGTCAATTGCTTATATGTGAAAAGTTATTATTAATAATATTCCATTATTATTATTATTGTTCATGATATTAACACAGTGCACAAAATATACACCCTAAGACTTCACTTGCTCATTTCAAGATCTTGTTTTTTGCCTAGCTACCACACAGGACACGACCTTCACCAAGTTTTGACTTGAGTTCTCTTTGAATGCCCTTTCAATGCGGCTGCAACCGTCACATCCATCAGCCAGGTGGAGGGGATGAAGCACTGGCTTTTGAACAAGCCGCAATACAGCACAGCCAATCAGAACAGTGCTCATTTACATACACAGTCGAGTCAAATTATTATGACCACTCCCGGCTGTGCGTTGCTCATGAAGGATGTCACCATCTAGTAGGCCCACTCAACCACGTGTAAGGCCCTCTCAACCGATCTGGGTATGAACCCCTCTGTGCAGATCACCTACACCCATACATGCTGATTGTGGGGGGCGGATGGGATCTTCCAGCAGGACAATGCCACACAGCACACGGCTAGACATATCCAACATTGGTTGGAAGGGCATGACCAAGACTTCCCAGTACCACCCTAATTTCCCTTACTGAGTCAGTCCCAGCCCATCTAGCTGCTGGCCGTGCTAGATGCTCATGGTCATAATAATGTGACTCGACCTGAAACAGCCTGTGTGGAAAGCAGAGGAATGCAGAAATGAACAGATGTATGGTGTATGGAACCATATGAACGTTGTGAGTGGCTTAGGAGGAACAAATGAAGGTTAAAAACTCGGTACCAGAATCAGTATTAACATCTGTTCGGCTGCTCCTGACCCGAATGGCCCGCCGGCCCGGTTCACCCATTAAATGAAAGCAATAAAAAAGAAGGAAGAAGAAGAAGAAGAAGCGTCCACTCAGTGGTTTGTGGCACGTCGCTGTGTAGTGAGCTCTGATTGCTCTTTCTTTC
>JAMWET010005177.1:2500-20000 GCA_024036415.1 Prochilodus magdalenae | reverse complement strand
TGGCAGGACTGGTGTATAGAAGCTGTGTGTGTTTCTGTGAGAGGAAGATGATGTACAGCTCATGAAAAGGAGAAGGAGGAATAAGACTCCCTCGTTAAGGACTCGTTAATCCTCCCTCTCCTCCGCACGCCTGAACCCCCAGCTGCCCTCCGCATACATCAGGTCTGTCTGATTACACCGGATCTGATTATCCAGCGCCTCTCCTCACGGCGTTAATAGGGGGTTTGGGATGTTGGAACATTGCTGCCAGGGTTTGATGGCACTCAGGCACGAGAAAGTTACTGAGGTCCAGGACTGATGTTGGGTGGCCGGTTCTGAATCACTCTGCCCCCAGAGGATGGATAGTGAATTAATCTATTCATCCATCTGTCTGTCCATCCGTCCTTCCACCCAACCACCATTTATACATCCATCCATGTATCTATCCATCCATCTATCCATCTATCTATCCATCTATCCATATCTCATGTAGGAAGTACCAGAAGTGACCTGCTGATACAAACACCTAGTGTACTTTAATGCACACTGTATGGCCAAAAGTATGTGGACACCTATGGCATTCTATTCCAAAACCATGGGGATCAGTATGGAGTCTGACTTGTGGTAAAGGTGGCATCCATTCCTGGTGTGACCCGTGTGTGTTAGTGCGACCGGTTCTGCTGCCCACAGAGGCTGTGAGCTCAGTGTTAGCATTGAGCATGGCTCGGCCGATAATGAGGAAGGAGGCCCGTATGCTATTGACAGTATAGTGTGGGCACCCCGGAATGCTTTCACAGAGATACACGGAGCTGAATAAATCTCAAACCTTTCCGTCCTGTACACATGGGTCTGTCTGTCAATGTTTACAGCCCCGCGTAAACGTCCCTTTGGGGACATGTAGCAGAAGGACGTAGAACCAAACGATTGTACCACAGTGTAGCAGCACAGTGCTTAATAATCTGGAGCCGGAACGTCACATGGAAAGTAATATCTGGAGAGCATTCAGAACGTTCCGCGCGGCTGTGTTTCTCAGAACAGCTCAGAAGACTATTAGCTACGAAGTGATGAAAGGGGTCATTAGCCTTCATGAGCCTTCCTCTCATACATCAGCTCTACAGAGACACTCATCCACATTACAGCCCACTCATTCAGACACCTCCTCATTTCAGAGCATCACTACAGCCGTCATCCTGTTTACCGCAGACGGATCACCGCTGCCTCCCTCCACAGCCGTCACTTCCAGCTGTAATTAAGCTGAAATGGGGGGCCGGTGGTCTCTGGCTTGAAATGGTATTGATTCAAAGTCGCATTTGTAATCGAGTTGTTTTCAAATACAAGCAGGAGCTTATCTTTGTGACCGGTTACGAGGCAGCGCTCAGCTGCCGGCCTCAGCTCCGGTCAGGGAGGGACATGTCTGCATGGCGTCTGTAGGAGGCTTCAGCATGGGATGGATTTTTGTTGTTTGTTTGTGTTTGGTGTGGTGGGGTTACGTTAGCTGGATTAAACGCAGCAAGGTGTACAGTCACATGGCGTCAGTAGCGCTGCTCTTGCTGCCTTACTGCCATCTCCTCTGAGTGGTCCGCGGACGGACACACATTAGGTTTAAAGGAGGACACATTAGTTTAAACAGGGACATTTCACCAAGCAAAACAAACAAACAAACAAACAAACAAACAAACAAACAAACAAACAAACAAACAAACAAACAATCAGACAAACAAACAGACAGACAAAAATACAAACAAGTTAATCAAACAAAAACACAAAACATACAAACACGCAAAACAAACAAACAATCAATCAGACAAACAAACAAACAAACAAACATACAAACAAAAAAACAAGTAAGCAAGCAAACATACATACATATATACATACAAACAAAACAAACAAAACATACAAAAAAAGTAAAACAAACAAAAACATAAACAAGCAAAACAATCAGACAAACACACAAGTTAATCAAACAAAAACACAAAACATACAAACATACAAACAAGTAAAATATACAAACAAACAAACAAGTAAAACAAACAAAACACAAACAAGTAACACAAACACACAAAACATAAAAACAAATAAAGAAGCAAAACAAACAAATAAAAAAAACGAAAAACAGTCAGCAAGCAAACAAACAAAACTACATATTTACATACAAACAAACAAACAAACAAAACTTTCAAACAACAAACTAATTCCACTGCTAATGAGTCTTCAGTGTAGCTGTGTTGGAAGTGAACTGAGAGCTGGAGCAGATTAGCAGTGAATGAGCAGCTGCTGCTGACGGGCTGGAGGTGAACTGGCCGAATTAATGATCAGTTACATTTGAAATGTATGAAGTGAAATAATCACTCATTAAATAAACTAATAATAACAATAATAATAAAAACTACTACTAATAATAGCAATAATAATAATAATAATAATAGTAAAATACTACTACTAATAATAGCAACAATAATAATAATAGCAATAATAATAATAATAATAATAATAATAATAATAATAATAAATAATAATAGCAATAATAATAATAATAGCAATAATAATAATAATAATAATAGTAAAATACTACTACTAATAATAGCAACAATAATAATAATAGCAATAATAATAATAATAATAATAATAATAATAATAATAATAATAATAATAATAATAATAATAATAATAATAATAATAATAATAATTGGTGTTTCAAATGATTTTAATAAGGTGAAGTGGTTTAATAGCCATTCATCTCCGGCTGGACGTGATTAGGAAGTAAGAATGTAAATAAATGTGGGGTATTTCTGTTAACCCAGTCACGGTGAAACGTCACACGGTGAGCTGCTGAGCTGATGAGCTGCTGAACCTGAGTTATCCAGAAAACTAAATTATAATATCTAATAAAAGTTTGGATATCAAACCTACTGTCCTCTCACATACTGTCTTCATACTGGACAGCTGAGAACTGAAAATCAGCAGCCATAAAGAACGAACAGACACCGTCCAGGCGGTTTAACAGCGAGTAAGGAGCTCCTGAGGAGAATCTCAGCAGATGAAACTAGTTAATAGACCCGCTATCGGAGGAGGGTGAAATGGAAAACAGAACTTATGAATATCTGGTTCTGGTAGGGAACCTACAGCAAAGGGATTCAGAACTCCAGTATCCAAAGGCTTGAAGTGCATGAGTAGCGCGTGAGGTCACCTGCTCACGTGTCCTGACGGGTTTGAGATAAATAAACAGCAATTAAAGCGAGTCGAGTCAGAGCGAGTCGAGTCAGAGCGAGTCGAGTCAGAGTGGGCCGAGTCAGACAGAGAGCACCACCAGGCAGACAGACCCAGAGCCCTGGAAACTAAGTCACAGCTGGTGATTATGTAATGAATGTGAAAAGGGGGAACAGGAGCGGAGCGGAGCGGAACGCTGGTGCGGACCCCGAGGAAAGTGTGTGGGCTGTAAATAGTGACAGTAAAATGATGTGGTTTCTACATTCACAGAGAGCTAGAGAGCATGAACGAGAGAGGGGCCGTGAGAACGAGTCTGAAACTCAGGTGACAGCCGCCTAGCAAAGGTCTGAGAAACACAGGGGGAGCTAGCATTACAGCGCCACGAGTCAGAGATCTCTCTCTCTTTCCCACACACCAGCAGTGTGGAGAACGTGCGGTGAGCGCAGAGCGGTGTGTGTGTGAGGGTGTGTTGAGAAGCAGCGGAGATAAATCAGCAACACTCATGGGTTTCATCACCAGCTTCTCTCAGAACAGGGCCAGCCTCAGGGCCCACCGCGCTCAGCCTATAAACACGAGGGGGATCGGGAGAGCCTACCACTCCGGGTGGCTGGGGCTAAAACATGGTCCACCCTAAAGGGGGTGTGTCCCGCTTTACCGGTTCTCCTCTTTCCTTCGCTGAGCTTTAGCTGCATGTAAAAGGTTCTAAAGGCCAAAGTGCACACCAGACGGAGAACCTCTCTCCCACACCAACCACTCCTTTCCACTGCCGGAAATGCCTTGTTGGAATTCCAGCCGTTACATGGTGATGTCATCTCCTAACAGGCCTTATTGCCCGCCTACTGGTGAGCCTAGCACTAAACCAGCCGGCCACTCTGAAACGTCATAGTCCAGGCTGGTGGAAGGTGGATCTGCCGGCTGGTTCTACTGGACTTTCAGAGTCAGACTCTGGATCAAACTAATACAGCATAACCGACACCATTGTAAGAATAGTCGCAGCAATGTGGGGGCGGAGCTTGTAGCAGGATGCTGCTCTTGGCTGTTGATTGGTTAGAACAGATCAGATAAGCTGACCAATCAGAGCACAGAGGGTTTAGCAGGAGGCGGGGCTTTAACACACAGGGGGAGTTTTGAGAGATTTGAAGGATGTCAATCAATTCTAAAAGACCCCAGACAGAAAATTAGGAACACTGAAAAATTTCTTTTAATTCAAAGTGAATGAAACTTCAAACTAAGCTGAAGCCATAGCTGGGACAGTAGGTCACAACCAAACAACAACTTCCTGTACTTAATCCAAAAAGTAGAAAAGGAAATTTACCACTCCTGCTAACGACTAATCTACTGCTATCGACTAATCTACTGCTAACAACTAATTTACTGCTAACGACTAATTTACTGCTGACTAATCTACTGCTAACGACTAATCTACTGCTAACAACTAATATTCTGCTAACAACTAATTTACTGCTAACGACTTATCTACTACTAACGACTAATATACTGCTAACAACTAATATTCTGCTAACAACTAATCTACTGCTAACGACTAATCTACTGCTAACGACTAATTTACTGCTAACGACTAATATTCTGCTAACGACTAATTTACTGCTAACGACTTATCTACTACTAACGACTAATATAGTGCTAACGACAAATCTACTGCTAACTACTAATCTACTGCTAACAACTAATTTACTGCTAACGAATCTACTGCTACCAACTAATATTCTGCTAACAACTAATTTACTGCTAACGACTAATATAGTGCTAACGACTTATCTACTGCTAACGACTAATCTACTGCTAACAACTAATATTCTGCTAACAACTAATTTACTGCTAACAACCAATCTACTGTTAACGACTAATTTACTGTTAACGACTAATCTACTGCTAACAACTAATCTACTGTTAAAGACTAATCTACTGCTAACGACTAATCTACTGACGTCTTTTATCCTAATTATCAATTTAAACCTCCAGAAAATGTTTATAATTCGAATTGTTCACCATGTTTGTGTGTGAGGTCATCTGTGTTGCTTTGTTGACTACATGATTAGCCTAGAAATCTAGAATACAGATTACACAACACAGCCCTACTCGAAGATGTGGTGACCCATACAGTCTGAACAAAGACTCTGGGCTACACAGGTGCCCCGCCAGGGCCACAGGTGGCCTACTCCTTTGTGACAGTTGCCACCAGCCCTCTCTCTGGCAGCCCTGTAATGCTCTGGTGGCCAGCCGAACACCAGCTCAGCGAGCATCCTCTCCATCAGCGCACCAGAGAGGAGTGTTGTGTCCTCCTCATGGGCGTGGCAGTACTCCTTGTCTTGACCATGACAGCTTGAATGTCGGCCAGTGTGTGAGGCTCCACGTGCCAACCCAGCTCCTCTGGCAGCAGTGTGCCCAGACAGCACCAGCTTCTTTAACCTAGCATGTTCAACCCTGGGCATACTCCAGATACGCTTTATTCCAGAGTAGTCATAGGCATTTCTGTATGTTGTTGATATTCCTGCTTTGCGTAGTAGGGCCCAGCAACGGTTTTCCAAAGTACTTCCAAGCCACCCGGTGGATATTTAAATTGGTTGGACAAGCCAGGCAGATGTGAATCTTCTCCATGTGACCTGACAAGAGCTACTCATCTAGAATAGACCATGCAAACCCAAAGATTTCATGATTGGTGAAGACGGACAGGGGGATGTTCTGGTAGAGGAGTCAGAGGCTGCAGGGAGGTCAGTAGGACTCATGACTGATGACATGGCTGATCTTGCTGCCTGCTGCGTTTTAGTCACTGCTGAGATAGCAGTTCCTGTAGAGTGCATGCTCTCATTTATTCTCCGCACGATAAATGTAACTGAGCTTGCTAGCTTGCTGGAGCAGTAGTAAGCATGTTTACAAGGCACCTGGAGTCGATCGATTCTGTCGCCTTGAAACGGAAGAGTCTCGTGGCAGCATGAATCCAGATTTCTCTGACGCTAGGGGTTCTGTTTTACAGAGAGCCTTCACACGTGAATCATACGCAGGCAGCCCGTGAACAGGTGGCACAGAGAACACAAGAGACGCATTGTGACAGTGTTGTGTGTTTGCTGGGTTGTAGCGCACGCTAAGGAAGCCAAGCCCACCGTAGCTGCACCACCTGATTTCTGACAGCTGCTGTTTAATATCAACATGTATAAGCAGCATTAGTGTGGTGGACAGTTTCCTGTAGGAACCTAACTGAGCTGCTAACTTCTAGCACTCTGTGCTAGTTTAAACTGGTGCTGGTTTAGTTGGTCCCCCAGTGTGTTTATACTTTGGTTGACCAGAGTACCAGCATCCGAACACAACATCTGGATTTTGCTGCTGACCAATAAATTTTCTTCCACTGCTGCAGCATACCAGTATATAAAGCACAACATATGCTGGTCTTATTGTGCTGGTCTTTACTAACTAGGGTTGCCTTTCAGAAATTACTTTCAGAAATGAAAAATAAAGGATGGGGGCGTGGTTGGGGGCGTGGTCTATTGTGAGTGACGTGTGCGAAATATGGAACAAATCGCGTCCTGTATTTGAGTCGGGAGGAGAGTGTGATCAATCATGTGTGACACACGTTTATCGGACATTTAGGATAATACGGAATAAATTGCGCCCCGTATTTGAACTGAGTCCGGGGAGGGGAGATGGTGATTCATGAGTGTGTGACCGACGTGTGATCAGACATATACAGAAATACGGAAAAAATTGCGTCACGTATTGGTTTAATACGGGATGCAACATTTAATCGCCAAATAAAGGACGATTCCATATTTTACAGGACAGGTGGCAACCCTATTACTAACCTAACTCCCAGCATATCGTACTAACACCTAGCGTACTGTGCTAACTACTAACATAGAGTGCTAACTCCTAACATACAGCGCTAACTCCTAGCATACTGTACTAACTCTTGCATAGTAACCTAACTATAAACATACTGTGCTAACTCCTAACATACAGCGCTAACTCCTAACATACAGCGCTAACTCCTAACATACAGCGCTAACTCCTAACATACAGCGCTACCTCCTAACATACAGCGCTAACTCCTAACATACAGCGCTAACTCCTAACATACAGCGCTAACTCCTAGCATACAGCGCTAACTCCTAGCATACTGTACTAACTCTTGCATAGTCCACTAAGACAGATTCACATGCTTCAGTTTTCCCCAAGCACGGTATTTGGCAGGAGTGGTATCCAGCTATCCCACTGTGGCTGATCTTACAATGCTGCCGCCTTCAGTTTGAGTCAGAATCCGATTCTGAAAGTCTTGGGAGTCTAAAATTGAATCCACTTTTGCAAGCAGGACATTTCAGCTTTTTAGCTCTGTGTGTTGTGTAAGGGGGCGTGCCAAGCTTGCCAGTAGGTGGGCAATAAGGACTGTGTTACGAGATGATGTCACCTTGTAACAGAGAACAGGGCTGGAACTCCAACAGGTGGCTTTAGGCAGCTGAGAAAAGTGGTTTCTGGGATCTGCTTCAGGCGGACTGTCTACATGCCCAAACAGCTACAGGACAGGGAAAACGGAATAGTCTATTCCGCTTTAATAGAGATGTCCGCTTTAATGTGATGTGCCTCCTCAGCTCTGCTGTGTACCTTACATCACCAGCTGTATGGTGTTATGAGGGCTTCACTGAGGTCCTACCTTGCCTGTCTCGAGTGGAAGCATGCTTTGCAGTGGTGCTTGGTTTTGGTCTTCGGAATATGCGGAATGACACCTGCACTGCTGTCAGCAAGAGTCTCCAGCTGGATGTCAGACATAGTGGGACACGATGTGCTGGAAACGTATGAAGTTGTGCAGCATAACTTTACACAGACATAAATCTAAAATCTAATGCATGGCTCGTTAGCATGCAGCAGAGCCTACACTCCGCCTCTCTCTCTCTCTCTCTATCTCTCTCTCTTTCTCTCTCTCACACACACACACACACACACACACACACACACACTCACACACTCTCACACACACTCCCTGCCTCCTTTTGGCAGACACACACAGATGGCCCCTTTGAGTTCCTGCATATTTGAGATTCCAGCCCATATTCCACTGTCTGCCTGTTTCTGAAGTTCAGCCAGCTCACTCTGTCCCTCCTGCTCTTCTTTCAGTCTTCCGCACACACTGAGAGTGAGAGAGGGAGACTTCTGCAGACCACCGAGTCTGCTCCTCCTCATCAGAAAACCCTGCTGTACACTTCCCATCTGCCGGAGCCGAGGGCCAAAGGGGGCCGATGTTCTGGAGAAAGGCTCTTCTCTGTTTCCTTTCTTTCCCTATACTATATACTGTTTACCTTCGCCACATGCCAAGAACTCACACAAGAGAAATGATGGGAAATTAGCAGGATCATGAGTGCAGGGACTTTCCTCCACACTGGTCACAGATGTTACAGTTCACTTAGCCTCCGCTCTAAAAGCTCCGGCGGTGTGTAGAATAACTTGGTATAGAACAGCACGGTATGGCATAAGGTATGGCCGTGATCTAGTATGGTATACTACCGCACAGCGATTGGTATGGTATGGTTACAGTAAAGTTCACTATAGCAAAGAATAATAAATATAAATATATAAAACATTTAATAATATATTATTTTGAATATAAATAATGGTGATACCAATATGGTATGGTGAAGTATAGTACAGAATTGTATAGAATGCTAGTGTCTGGTAAAGTCCAAGTATGGAAGGGTTTTGTAGCGTATAGTATAAAAGTGTGTACTATAGTCTAGTATGACAATTATACTGTGGCAAGTATTGTTATAACAAGTATAGTATAGTATAGTATAGTATAGTATAGTATAGTATAGTATAGTATAGTACAGTACAGTACAGAACAGAATAGTATTGTATAGTATAGTATACTATATATGTATAGTATAGTACAATATAGTACAGTATAGTACAGTACAGAATAGTATACTATTGTAAAGTATAGTATATGTATAATGCAGTATAGTATAGCATTATAAATAATGGTGATACAAATATGGTATGGCGAAGTAGTATAGAATTGTACAGAATGCTAGCGTCTGGTAAAGTCCAAGTATGGAAGAGTTTTGTAACGTATAGTATAAAAGTGTGAACTATAGTCTGGTATGGTAATTATATTGTGGTATATTATGTTATGACAAGTAAAGTACAGTATAGTATAGCATAGCATAGTACAGTAGTGTATTGTATAGTATACTACATATGTATAGCATAGTGCAGTATAGTGTAGGATAGTATAGTATAGTACAATATAGTACAGTATGGTACAGTACAGAATAGTACATTATTGTAAAGTATAGTATATGTATAGTGCAGTATAGTATAGCATAGCATAGTATAGTTTAGTATAGCACTGAATGGTATTTCAGAGTATAGAATCGTTTGTTAAGTAAAGTATACTATGGTATGATATGGTGAGATGGAGTACTGTGGTATGGTCCACTACAGTCAAGGCTGTTTACAGTGCAGTGCAGTGTAAGATGATATGATATGGTACAGTAATATCGGTGGGTGTGGTTCCACCCACTGTGCCATACTAAACAATACAATACATATCATACATTACTATCCTATACCATACATTACTACAGTATATCACATGATCTAACGGTTTGGACCCCTGATACTGAGTCAAGGCAAAGGAGAAAAGAACATCAGGAAGAACCAAAGAGAGGAACCCAGGCTCAAACAAAGTAAACCCTCAAGAACACGAGGGGGAATCAGTGAGAAGAACCAAGACTCAAAAGACGAAAACCCTCAAGAACATGGGGAAGAACCACAGAGAGAAACCAAGACTCAAAAGAAGAAAACCCTCAAGAACATGGGGAAGAACCACAGAGAGAAACCAAGACTCAAAAGAAGAAAATGCTTAAGAACATGAAGATGAAACACTGAGAGAGACAATACTTAAAGGAGAAAATCCAGAAGAACATGAGGAACAACTGCTGAGAAGAACCAAGACTCAAATGGAGAAACTAACTAAGAACATAAAGATGTACCAAGACACGAGAGGAGCAAATCTTCAAGGCTCAAGGAAGAACCACTGGGAAGAACCAAGACTCAAAAGTAAAAGCTCCCTAGGAACATGAGTAAGGAACACCGAGAGGAACCAAGACCCGGGAGGGTGGGGATCGTGTCCTCCTCAGAGCTGCTCTGTGTACTGCGGTTAGAATACACGGACTCAAAGGCAGTAAGCCCTGTTTTCAGGAAGACCCCTTGGAGATCCAGATTCCTGGGGCACTGGGTTTGCGTGCAGGCTAATCCAGCCTTGCACACACACATGCCCGCCCACACACACCCACACACAGAAAGAGAAACCACACTCGCTGATCCCTCCACTTACTTGCATTTGAAGCACTATGACAAAATCTGGCAGCCTCTGCCTCTCGCCGTAGCTTTCCACATCCAAGCATCTGTTGGTGAGTGTGCGAGTGTGTACACCTAGTATATGAAAACCCAACATGGCCCGTCCAGCGCTGCAGTCCTTCTTCCTGTGTCCAATACAACACCATTAAACAGCAGAAGGCCTTGCTGGTTAATGCTGGGTTATGCGGGTGTAGCTGTTCATGGTGCTGGTTTAACTGGTCACCCAGCTTGGTCATGCTTGACCAGCATCCCAGTGTCAAAACACAACATATGGGGGTCTGTGCTGGTTTTCCTAGTGGGGATGCTGTCTAGCAAGGTTAGTTTTTCACACCTGCTGTGTGTTTTGATCTCTTGCTATTCAGGAACAATACCTCCACCTAGCTTTCCTGGACCTTGTATACGCCCACACGCAACAATGCGAGCGGCCTCAAACACACTCACAAGACACCAACCTAAGGGGCAACACAAGCGTCTTATCACCTGGTAGTGTGAACGTAGGGTTACCCGTGACAAGCAACCCGGTAACTAAGCAACAAGTGACAAACTGAGTTCTCCATGCAAGTAAATTACTACACAGCAAAACGACATTGTAAACGATGGGCTCAAATTCTAGGAAGCAATTTTAGACACAGGGGTCCGGGGCCCCCATCTCCTGCTCTCTTTTAGTTCCTACCAGAACTTAGTTACAGGTCTCCGCAACGTGGTGGCAAACATGGAGGAGCCGTTCATAAGCTGGATATACGTCCGACAGCTAGCTAGGTTAGCCAGCATGCTAACCGGCCGGTAATGGTAGCCATGAATGCCAGCAGTCAGGTTTCCATATAAGGTCATGTGTTTACATAAATCCCTGCGGGGTGTGAGTGACGGGATTCACAGATTGAGAAGAGGTGGTACAGGGCAGGGAATGTCTCGTTCCATACATGGAAAATGACATACTATGCAGCTTGAAAATCCTTCCTGATGGTGTGGTAGGGGTGGAGGTGGAGTGACACCAGGCCTTCTGGATATGTGACATGTTCATCTTGCTGCTGACCACGGGGCCTCCACACACGGATTCGTTGGGCGTCTCCACCAAGACTAAAGCGGGACTCGTCACTGAAGATGACCCGCTGCCATTCTGAGTCCCTCCATGACAGTCTTGCGCAGTCTTTGGTGACGGTGACGTGGTGTTAAGGACAGTCGTGGTAACGGTCTGTGTGCATGTAGTCCTGCGTGGTGCAGCAGTCTAGCAACGGTTCTGGCACCAACAGGATGACTCCTGGAGGACACCACTGCTCGCAGATTGTCGCTGCTGGGTCACTCTGCAGGTGTGGGACCGTTCGTCGGTTCTCTCTCTCCATGGTTCATGTAGGTCTCCCAGGTTCTGCATGTCGCTGGTACGTCCCTTCTTCCATCCACTGCTGCCAACAGCGTGCTATGGTGGCATCCGCACGATGCACAACACCTCGATAAGACCTTCCGGGGGCTCTACAGTGTGACACCTCCCCAACTCCTCCAACTCCTCTCTGACCTATGTACTTCACTTGCAGAGGATGCTACCAACACAGGAG
The DNA here is from genome assembly GCA_024036415.1 of Prochilodus magdalenae. NCBI lineage: Eukaryota > Metazoa > Chordata > Actinopteri > Characiformes > Prochilodontidae > Prochilodus > Prochilodus magdalenae. Next base: position 7,893 of record JAMWET010005177.1, on the reverse strand, counting down.
TCAGAATGGAAGGCACTCAGCAACAGGAGGACCTCATACAGCCAGTCAGGTACCATGTAAAGACCCGCCAGCCGAGCGTGAGGCATTAGCATGTCTCATGATGTCAAACCCACCCACCAGGCTTGATTCCTGTGGGCTGATGATGAGTGTGTATCTCTGTGTATAGTGTGGATATAGATGTAGATGTATAGATAGAGAGGAGTGTAGCTATCAGAGCAGCAGAAGTAGGTTATGTCAGGCCCACAGCTGCATCAGAGACAGCTGTGTGATATTCATAACGGCATGAAGGCAGCGTCCCAGTTCACAGGGAGGACATGAGCAAAGTTTGTTTTCCCTTACAGGAACTCGCCCGAGGACATGAGAGAGGAGCATCTGAAAGGAGAGGGAGAGGAGAGAGGGAGAGAGAGAGAGGAGAGAGGGAGGGAGGGAGAGAGGATTGAGCACTCTTTAGATTAGGAAAAGGATATCCATCAGAGGAAACACATTAAAGCGCTCACACACACGCCATAACTCCGGGGGGATGAGGAGACAGCGTCCAGCGGAGAAGCGGGGGAAACCAGGACACTGCTTTAATGTCTGAAGATGGATGGAGATCCCTGCTTCTCATAAATGGAGCTGACGGCTGTGTAAGCCGCTGTAGATGGCCGGGCGGCCATTTGTTTATGGTATGGTGAATAGTTGTGCAGTTACAGATGGAGTATCTCACCGGGCTCCGGAGCGGAACCGAGCACCGCTCAGAACTGCACTCAGCCAAACCAAACACAGAGTGGAAACCAGGCGAAGGTGGAGGGAGCGGGTGAGATAGAGAGAAGGAGGAGAAAAACAGAGAGAAGGGGGTGAGACAGAGGGTGAGAAAGTAAAGGAGGAGGAGAACAGAAAGAGACAGAGAGAAGGGGGACAGAAAGAAGGTGAAATCAGAGAAGGAGAACAAAGATAGAGAGGGGAGAGATGGTAAGATAAAGAGAAGGAGGAGATAGAGATAGAGAGAAGGAGAATAGAGAGAGATAAAGAGGGGAGAGAGGGTGAGAAAGAGAAGGAGGAGATAAAACAGCGAGAGATAGAGAGAAGGGGATAAAACAGTGAGAGATAGAGAGAAGGAGGAGGTGAACAGAGAGAGAAGGAGGAGATAAAACAACGAGAGACAGAAGGAGGAGGTGAACAGAAAGAGAGAGAGAGAAGGAGGAGATAAACAGAGGGAGATATAGAGAAGGAGATAAAACAGCGAGAGATAGAGAGGAGGTGAACAGAGAGAGATAGAGAGAAGGAGGAGGTGAACAGAGAGAGATAGAGAGAAGGAGGAGATAAACAGAGAGAGATAGAAGGAGGAGGTGAACAGAGAGAGATAGAGAGAAGGAGGAGATAAACAGACAGAGAGATAGAAGGAGGAGGTGAACAGAGAGAGATAGAGAGAAGGAGGAGATAAACAGAGAGAGATAGAGAGAAGGAGGAGATAAACAGAGAGAGATAGAAGGAAGAGGAGATAAACAGAGAGAGCTAGAGAGGGGGGTGAACAGAGAGAGATAGAGAGAAGGAGGAGATAAACAGAGAGAGATAGAAGGAGGAGGTGAACAGAGAGAGATATAGAGAAGGAGGAGGTGAACAGAGAGAGATAGAGAGAAGGAGGAGGAGAACAGAGAGAGATAGAAGGAGTAGGTGAACAGAGAGAGATAGAGAGAAGGAGGAGGTGAACAGAGAGAGATAGAGAGAAGGAGGAGATAAACAGAGAGAGATAGAAGGAGGAGGAGAACAGAGAGAGATAGAGAGGGGGTGAACAGAGAGAGATAGAGAGGGGGTGAACAGAGAGAGATAGAGGGGGGAGAGAGGGGGTGAGAGAGGTTGCAGGGTGCGTTAGCGAGTGGGAGGGAGAGAGAGAGAGGGCGAGAGAGGTTGGGCTGGTGTGGATGGTCATAAATAAAGGTAATGAAATGGCCGTGCTGTGGGAGACTGGGCCGAGCCTTTAGCCTGATTTATTCTGATTGTGTCCCTACACACAGCAGGACCATCCATTACCTCTCCCCCACTCTGCAGATTGGATTTCTCCATCTCTCTCTCTCTCTCTCTCTCTCTCTCTCTCTCTCTCTCTCTCTCTCTCATGCACAGATGTGCAGACGAGTATCTTCTGGCTGATAAAAGAAACACAGGCTAAGAACGTGTTGCGTTCAGAGGTCGCAGGTCACACCCGCACGCCTTCCTGCTCTGTTGTCTCTGCGCTGGCTGAGCAGTTAATGTTAGGGTCTGTGGAAAACGCTCCTTCCTGCTCGACAGTGTCGCTCGTTACGGAGGGAGGAGGGCATGGTGGGGGTAGACGTGTTTATAACATATCTATTTACACGGGAATTTTAGCGTTTGGGAAATCTGCTGGGATAACATTCCACACCGGATTCTCAGCTTCTCACCATCCAAGTAATCCCAAACACACTCAGTGGTGGTCTGGACTCTCAGGTGGTCAGTCCATTCTTCTGAAATATATGTGCACGAGCAGCTGTATATATATACAGTACCATATACTATACACTATATAGTACACTACATATACAATATACTGTACTAAATATTAATACTATATCCCTACACCATGCCATTCTATATCACAGCAGACAACACCACATTTACATACTACACTACGCTATACTGCACTTTAATATACTTCACTATACTATACTACACTACACTACACACCACACTACACTATGCTATACTGCACAATAATATACTTCACTATACTACACTACACTACACACCACACTACACTATGCTATACTGCACTATAATATACTTCACTACACTACACTACACTACGCTATACTGCACTTTAATATACTACACCACACTACACTATATTATACTATACTATACTATACTATACTATACTATACTATACTACACTGCACTATACTACACTACACTACAGCATATGATTTAATACTATACTATGGTGCACCATGCACCATATTTAATGTATACTGTGTCACATACTTTAACTTATTTTACAGTACTATATATACACCATATGGTATTGTCTATATCTTATATACTGCATCATATATAACATAACATATATATATATATATATATATATATATATATATATATATATATATACATACACACAAATAGAAGATTGCTACATCAATATTAATATATTACTGCACTACACTATACATGTATTATATACACACACAGCACTTTACACACACTTTGATACAGTGTACTTTACGATACAATAATATACTGTATTATATAATAATACTATATAGTACAACATAGTTTCTTTAAGTGTACTCCATATATTATATACTGTACTGAATATTAACACTGTATCACTACACAACACCATGTTATACTACATTATAGTAGGTAATACCACATTTAACACACTTTAAGACACAAGACTATACTATAGTATGTGACTCAGTAATATAACATTCTATAGTGCACCATGCGCCATATTTAATATATTTACTGGTATATACTCTAAATAGTTTGTCCATATACTTATATACACCCTACAGCTTTTCACACAAAGGACACTATTATTTACCATACTTCTCAACACTATACTATACTAATTTATACTATATTATACTATACCATACAATACCATACCATACCACACTATACTATACTATACTGTACTATATTATACAATACTATACTATACTATACTATACCATACCACACTATATTATACCATAATATATTATACTGTACTATATTATACTATACTGTACTATACCATACTATATCACAGTACACTATACCACCTTTACATACTTTAAAATGCTATACTGTACTACAGTATACTATAATACTATATAGTACAGCATAGTATCTTAAAGTGTACTCCAGATGTTATATACTGTACTAAATTTTAAAACTGAATCACTACATCACTACACTACAGCATATTATACTACATCATAGTAGACAATGCCATATTTTAAACACTTTATGATACTATACTATATTGTAGTATATGAGTTATATCACTACGCAATGCTATACCATGTCATATTCCATCACTGTACACCACTCTTTACTTCGTTAAGGTGTTATACTGTACTATAATGTACTATAGTATACTATAGAAGTGTTGTATAGTGTACTGTAATATAGTATGCCATAGATACACAAACACCCCTCACCATCTTATATGCTCATATCAGATCACGCGTCTCCACGGCATACTGTTCACTGTTCCCTGTTCCCTGTTCGGATCAGTCAGTGTTCTAATACTGCTTCTGACGCGCATGATACGGAACAATACTCTACTGTCATATAGGAGCTTACAGCACAGCCGTCTGCACCACGCAGAGCTGAGGGAAGTAAGAGCTACATGTAGTGGTAATTGTTGTGGAGTGTTGTGGGCTGACATGCTAAGGCTCCAGAAAGAGGGGGATTATGAGTGAAACAGAGAAGCTTGTTGTGTTAATGCCTAAGTGCTTTCCTTGGCTTCTACCTCAGGTACCTGCCATTAGCCCTTGGCCCAAATGAGGCTTCAGCTGCTGAAGGCCATTATTTCTTCCGGAACTACCCCTTCCACCCCCACACCCCCACCTCCACCCCCAGCCCTCAGCAGCTCTACTCACGCTGTGTGTAATTACACCGGAGCGATCCGAAAGGAGTCGGTTTATCCGGAGAGCAGCGAGGTGGCAGAGAAGAAAAATGCAGAGGAGGAAAAAATAGAACACCTTAAAAGGCTTTCAGAGGGGTCCCCATCACACCAGCCTGGAGCACTACAGACTGATGAGTGGGCGGCACTGGCGTGGAGCGGAGTGGGAGAGGATAAAAGGAGAGAGAGACAGCTAGGACAAGACACAAAACGAGAAAAAGTGAAAAGAAATAAAGGGAGAAAAGGAGAAGGAGAATGAGAAGGAGAAGGAGAACGAAACAGAGAAATAAATAAAGAAAGAGTGGGGAGGCCTGCAGGGTCTTCTAGCCCTACCTGAATTGTTCTATATCTTCTAAATCTCGCTGGTTATCAAGTTTTGGAGTTAAATTCATTAAATTAAACTAAATTCATAAATGTATAGAATCAGATTTTTAAAAATGTAGTATCAGGTAGAGACAGGCACGCAAGCCCACCGGTTGCTTCAGGAGTTAGACTACCAGCCATGAAATCAGCTACAGTCCCAATCTGACAGAATCTGGCAGCTACAGTCGGATACAGAGATAATTATGTCAGCTACAGTCGGACACAGAGATAATTATGTCAGCTACAGTCGGATACAGAGATAATTATGCCAGCTACAGTCGGATACAGAGATAATTATGCCAGCTACAGTCGGATACAGAGATAATTATACAGAGATAATTATGTCAGCTACAGTCGGATACAGAGATAATTATGGCAGCTACAGTCGGATACAGAGATAATTATACAGAGATAATTA
>JAMWET010005176.1:5000-34261 GCA_024036415.1 Prochilodus magdalenae | reverse complement strand
CCAGAGAGGAAGATGATAATTGACCAATACTCACAGTGAGATTTGCTTGTGCTCAATCCCTCAGATTTGACCATATGCAGCATCAAAATACTAAGGGCCCGTATATCAACCAGCCCTACATCTTCCTGCACAGTGTTTTTAATGTTTATGAGAAATTTTATTCTTTTTTCTTTTTTTTTCCCAGCCTGACATAAACTGTACGTCGTTTTACAAAGTTTTGGAACTGGCTACGGACCGGAGTAGGATGTGGAAATCAGGTGGAAAGCTTACTCCTCTTCCTGGACACCTCTCTCTCTCTCTCAACGGACGCAGACACTCTTTGTACCACATGGAAACTGTGTAAGATAATTGTTTAAACTGGTGATGTCAGACTAGATTTGTTGTGTGGAATGTATAAAGGAGAAAGTATATCATCTGTCAACATTTGCCAGATATAAATCTGCAGAGCGGAATGCCAGGAACACCTTGCTCATGTGAAGGATTTGCTGTTAAATCTAGATATCACACGTTTTAATGTCGCTTCCATTGCTTAAAATGCAGTGCACAACCAATAAAGCCTTGCATGGTCAAACACTCACTGACGTTTGAATTTGTGGTTTGGTATCTCAGTTTTCACAACACTGCTCTATAATTGTTAGCGCTTTCTTTTAAATGTAGTTAAAAGCCCTTACAGAGGAATTCCAACAATTTCAGTGGTGTGAGGTTTAACTATAGTTCAGAGTTTGATCTAAAATAGTCACAGACCTTTATAGTCCAAAACCACCAGTGAACTTTCATCTTTATATATACTCATTGTCAATAGAACAGCTGCACCCAGAAGGAGGTGCGGGAGTGCGGGACTCTTGGGAAGGAAGATAAAGGTTACCAGCGACAATAACTGATGATAAATTTAGACTGATATGATCAATATTTATTGAGCTACACATACAGAAGTCTGTCTCTCAGTATGGCGTCGGGCCGCCGTGTTTGCTAACCCAACATGCCAGACGTCTCGGTATGGAGCTGTAGAGGTTCCTAATGGCGTCCTGTGATAATCCATCCCATGCAGCTTGAACATCCTCACACAGTTCCTGCAGATGGTGCGGTAGGGGTGGAGGTGGAGGGACACCAGGTCTTCTGGACGTGTGCAGATCGTTCATCTCGGTGCTGACCACGGTGCCTCCACACGGATTCGTTGGGCGTCTCCACCAAGACTAAAGCGGGACTCGTCACTGAAGATGACCCGCTGCCATTCGGAGTCACTCCATGACAGTCTGGTACGACACCACTGCAGTCTTTGGTGACGGTGATGTGGTGTTAAGGACAGTCGTGGTAACGGTCTGTGTGCATGTAGTTCTGCGTGGTGCAGCCGTCTGCCAATGGTGCTGCACATCAACAGGATGACTCATGGAGGCATCGCTGAATGTGTGCGATCTTGGCTGTTGGGTCAGTCATGTACAGCGATAAGACCCCTCCTTGCTTCTGCCACATGCACAGCCGAGCTTGAAACCTGAACCGCATTCCTGGAGGTTGATTCCTTCAGGGTGCAGCTATGTGTGCAGCTGTTCTTTTGGTAATGAGTCTATAATGTAGATGATGTCTGGTTCCCTTCACCACCACTATGAACAGTTCAGACTCCAGAGCATTTTACATCAAACCACTCTAAGTGACTTTGCTTACATCTTAAAGATACAGATTTGTTAATATACCCAATAAACAGCGAAAACACCAGGAGGTTTGAAGTTTGATATGTTTTACTGCCATTGTAAATGTGATAGTCGAGCTGGAACACATGGAAAATGTGAAAGCATTGCTTAGCGTGCAGCTTTACACTGGCTGTTCGATTCTTTGGTGCTTTTGCTCTTCGTTTCTTGTACATCTCTGCAGTGGTCGCGTTCAAGCATGGTTTCGAGAGACAACATTAAAAAACATCTATATGAAAACCAACGACGGTAGGGACGCATAATCCCCACCGGGCATGATCAAGCATGTCCTCTATTGCTTAAAAGCAGTAACATTTCGGAGCTTTAAACGAAAAACAAGGCATAAAAAGTTGTTCAGAATTGTACAGTTTCAGAATACACAACAGAAACATGCAAATTTGGGTCACAGGCCACAAATACGCCATCAATAAACACTTTACATGTAACAAATGGAATGAACATTATCAAGCCACATCAATAAACGTAATTAATAAAAAGCTGGAAATACTGTTTAAAGTATAAAAAATAAAAAGTGGCATGTAACACACATAAGGCTTTCCACGTCCGGAATAAACAAAGTGACCAACAGAACGATGACCTTCGCCTGACCCCTAGTTTTGGTCTTGTCTGCAGAGCCTTTTATTTTTGAGCACAGTGATTGGAGGTTTGTTTACTCATATTCGCTTGGTGTTTCTCAGACGATGATCCCAGTGCTGCAAATCCAATCTTCTATTCGGCTCCCTGTTCTCCTGACCTGTACACCTACACCTCATGTCCAGACTTAGGCTGTTTTCAAAATGGCACACTACATACTACTTACGTACTAAATCTGACTATATGTAGTCTGTGACCACTGAAGATCCCCAGATGGTGTTCTACTCCAGTCAGAGTTTCTAGTATACAGGTGGAGCTGTATCCCATGCATGCACCACTGCCTCACCAGCTCTCAGCCTGCTTCAGACAGAGAAAATGGCGGCGGCTAACAGTGGGAAGCCAAACACAGCCCACTCCGAGTATAACTGTGGGTGTAGTGATTGTGGTGGGGTGTTTGTTCATCAGAATGAGCCTCAGAAAGTTAAATATACAGGTCTGAAGATTAATAAAAGATGAACTCGCTTTAGAGGGTCAGTTTTAGAGTGAAATAGCCAAGGGGAGCTATAAGCTAGGCTAACGGTATCTCGAGAACTGAGCAGCGTTAGCAGCAACTAGCTCTAAACAGTGGATACAGTAATAACAGCTCTGAGGTAAATGTGATTGTAGTGGGGTACGTTTTCATCAGAATGAGCCTCAGAAAGTTAAATATACAGGTCTGAAGATTAATAAAAGATGAACTCACTTTAGAGGGTCAGTTTTAGCGTGAAATAGCCGAGGGGAGCTAACAGCTAGGCTAACCGTATCTCAGGTGAACTGAGCAGCGTTAGCAGCAGCTAGCTCTAAACAGTGGATGCAGTGATAACAGCTCTGAGGTAAATGTGAGGTAACTGGTCATGTGACTGTATTAGTATACTACACTGTAGGTCAAAACTTATTACTGTACTGTATACCACACACAGGGGCGTATACAGTGTGCAGTACATACTACTATAGCGTGTGGTGTGCGGTATAGTAGTGGGCCATTTAGAATACAGCCGTAGTCCAGACAGTCCATCTGAGTGAACTCAGCAACTTCACAGATAATCTCCATACTGAGGCAGAATGGGACAATCTGCCCAATGCCAAGAGTCAGCTGATCCAAAACTGATCATCCAGTACCCAAGTGAATGCTGAATTCAATCAAATCCTCATAGCAATGTACCTAGCATACAAAGAAGGAACAAACTCCCTGTTTATAGCCTTCCTTTCAGAAGAACACAGCTGTCTACAAACTTTGGCAAACATCCCTCAAACTTGAAAGAGGTGGTCCTAAGGGGGACCAGCCTACCCGAATTTCTTCCACTTGTACTTTCTCCACAGTCACACCTCCCTCCATTAACTACGGATGGACAGCGTGGCTTTATTAACGCAGTCCAACATTTACAGTGAGCGGTACAGTATAGGTCAGTGTTTAAATGGCAGTTCTCCAGTGAAACCTTTTCTAACCTGAGCTTTAGGGATGCACGATCTGAATCTGATTGGAATCTGCAGATTCCTTATTTCAGCTGATTCTTTATTTGATTTGGTTGGATGTGTCTTCCAGTGCTGCTGAGTGAAGAAGGTGAGCTGGCGCTGTAGTGAAACGATGGTGATACAACATGGGCACCAAAATGCTGTAGCACAATCATGGTTAGTAACATGCGCCCCCGCTACATAACACTGACACGAGCACGCCATAGCACCTGTCGGATTATAGTAGATTATGGTTATGACATACGGCACAATTATGATGTCATGATTCTGATGTCATGATCACACTTCACAACATTTCCCATGATGTTTATGGGAGTTAATGTAACGTATGATGGCCTGATGACTGACTAGGTCACACTCGCGAATGATATTAGCTGCTCCTGCGTCACATCAAACATCTGTCATTAAGTTCAGTAGTAATGAAAAATGACTCTGCTATAATAAACAAACACAATTTGTCATGGCAGCATGTGACGAAACATCTGGATGTCAGTGTTAGGTAAAGGGTTAAACATGAACATCCTACTTTTTACTTTTTTGTTTTTCTGCTTTCACTTTAGTTTTGTTTGGCTTTCGTTTTTTTTTTTTTTTTGTAGTTAATTTGAATAAAGAAGTAGTTTTAGTTTAATTCTTATTAAGTTTAAATTTTAATACATTATTTAATAAAAATATTTTAATAAATGTAAATACATTAATGGTTTTATTTATTCTCTAAAAAACAGTTTTAGTTCAATTTTTTATTTTATTTCTGATCTCAGTTTAGTTTCTGTTAACTTTCAGCATGCATTAATAGATTTAGTATTATAAACATTTTTCTGAAAAGTAGTTTTAGTTTATTTCTAATTATGTTTCAGTTAGTTTTAAGGGTGCATTAATTGTTTTAGTTTTATTCAAAATTTCAAAAAAAAAGTAGTCGTAAATTAATTCTTACTAAGTTTCAATTATTAATACTTTTGATTTTATTCAAAGTGTCTGAAAAGTAGTTTTTGTTTAGTTTCAGTTAGTTTTAAGGGTGCATTAATACTTTTAGCTTTATTCCAAGTTTCTGAAAAGTCATTTCAGTTAGTTTAAAGGTATATTATTAGTTTTGTTTTTATTTTCTGGATATTAGTAGTTTTAGTTTTTAGTATTTTAGTGAATGCTGTGAAATTAATATTACTTTAGATTATAATACTATAAAATAAAATTTACACAACATTAAACTGAGCTCTGGCTTTCCTTAAAGCCAGCAGACAGAATAAATTCCACTTCTAAACTGAAAACTAAAGTGAAAACTGAAAAACTTTCCTCAGTAATTCTTTTCTGTGATAGAACCAGCTTTACAGTCAACATTATAGTTTTAATTTTGTTACTGTACTGATCTTATTTAAAATGGCAGTTTGGCTAATTTCAATTAATAATGTCATTTCTATTTTGATGTTCGGCTAACAGAAAGTCCTCACGCAGTGCGAGCACTATTGGAAACTATTAGTTATAAAATTTCACGATCAGTGCATCCCTACATAGCTTAGGTTTCCAAATACAACCTGAAAGTATAAGGCAAGAAAACATGATGGATACTTTGGATATGATCATCTTTGCGCGTCACAATCTATATATTCCCAGCAGTAAAGGCAACAATGCGGTTTAACACAGTAACACGACTTTGGCTGAGTGCACAATGCATTTGCAGCTGCAGGTAAAGACGCAAGCGTGGTTCATCCTTAAGGCTAAAAACGGCCAGCAAACGATCTAACAGACTAAAGGAACTTCAACTCTAAGACACTCAAATCTACGTTTTCTCTTCCAGCATGTTTTGTTGCTCTGAGGCACTCGACACAAATGTGATTCAGCAGTACTGTATCTGTAGGTGCATCTGTGGCTGATCAAAGATTTTTTTACCCAGCATTCTGAGGTCACAACCCAAGCTGTGCTCCTCAGTGATAGCGATGAATGGTCTAATCAGCATGTTTTCTATTTATATTGCTTAATATTCTTCAAACAATGAGCTCCAATGGTTTTACATTTGGTGGCTTAATTCTCTGCGTTCTGGTTCTGGAGTTCATATGTGATGGATAAAGTCACGACTTCAAGTCGCGCTAAAATTTCAATTTCCAAAGTGTGAAGGTACACTGATACGTTAAAAAGCCATTCCTGAAACTTTAGGAGCTCACTGTACATGCACCCACACCAAACCAATCATAGGTCTCTTTCTGAAAGGACACTGACCATCGTTAATATGTAACAGAGTGGGTACTCCGGTATATACGACCTCCTGCTTCAATAGATATTGGCAATTTATATATCATATTAGACCACCAGTAAGTCCATCCATCACTCCTCCAGTAAAAGCAGTAGAGAAAGTAGAGCGCAGGAAGGCATCGGTGTGAGAAGTTGCATCTGTGACCTTGAGGGATGGTCCGAGGAAGTTCAGCTAGTTGGTTTCTTCCTTCAAGTCAAACCTGAAATAATAAGAATCAACAGGTTTGTTAGACACACAATGTTATCAAAGTTAAAAGTGTGACTGTATCTGTTAGAAACCAGGGGGCTAGTTTGTAAAACCTTGTACGCGTAAAGTAAACTTAAAATGATCACTGTGAAAATCTGAGTTGATTCTTTAAAGTGCAGAAATATATATATTTTTTAAATCTGATTAGGGCCGTCAAACCATTAAAACCATTTGTCTTACTTGATCAAAACAAAAAGATCTGTTCCATATTCCAGCAACAGTGTACTGAGTAATAGCTATATAGGTGGACAAATTCATTAATTAATTAATTCATTCATTCATTCATCTTCTGAGCCACATGCTGAAGCCTAACCCAGCGCTCACTGGGCAGAAGGCAGCAAACACCCTGGACTGGCCGCCAGTTCATCCCAGGCCCAGAATAATTCAGTAATACTCAGTTTAGCTCAGCTAGCTCAGCGGATAACACCACCAGCCACCAAGTAGCCACCACCACATGTGGGAGACTGGGGTTCGAATCCTGGGCTGGGTGACTATGCTGTGTTACACCAATAAGAGTCCTTGGGCAAGACTCCTAACACTACACTGGTCTACCTGTAATGTGATTAACCTTGTAAGTCGCTCTGGATAAGAATGTCAGCTAAATGTAAAATGTTTAATGATACTCTGTTGTTATATAACCCAGAACCTGAGAAAGACACTCACGCCTTTTCCACAAACTGAGCGGTGTTCCTAGTGTCTGCATATTTTAACAAGTGTGTGTATATATACCAGTGTGAGTGTGTATATCATATCATCACCATCTAAAGAATTTTCTTAAAGAGTCGATTTTTATTTTCCCACATGATCTGAACCCTGCAGCAGGCCTTTGGGTCAAATTTTGACGAAATGACCCATATAAATGCTCCAAAATGCCAATAAAACCACGTTAAATTAACACAGAAAGCCCGGGAGGCTTTTTCTCTCTCCTGTAAAGCTACTATTTGAAGATGCCTGTTTTTCTTTGGACAGTGACGATCTATACTATATGGGTGTATGTCTGTGCATTTACCACAGTACTTACCACTGTGTGACACCGGATAGGAAGTCAGTCTGTGCCAGATCGATTTGCACCTATAAGGAGAAAAAAGATTGATCATTAATGTCACAATAAACTCGTGAAAATTACTCTGTGGGTGACTGAATAAGAACTATAAGGATATTCACATCATTCAAAAAGCAAGTACACAGAATAAGACAAAACTGGAGTTACTGTATATCAATAATGATATTGTAACAATAATAGTTTATTAGTAATAATAATAACAGAGATAGCAAAATAAGAGGTGATGACACCATAGATGGCTTACCTTATTGGTGCTATATAGAACCATTTACACCACATTCCCCATCAATCAGAAAGACCACTTACCATGCAAAAAAGCATTTAGGCATGTGTTTATGGTTTTACATAGCAGCACTTTATTTACTTAACTTTATTTTTAATAATATCTTAGTTTATGTTTATTTATCATCTTGTTCTTATCATCATACATTTTTATATTCTATTCTATTTTTGTTTATTTTAGATATTCTATCTTTATAAGCTCACCAGACAAAAAGCGAGTCACCTAGTCTGTTTACGGTTGTAGTAACCCCAGGATCCTACAGATGGCGCTACACAAGAATGATGGGGCTATAAATCCCTGTGGGGTGTGAGTGATGGGATCCATAGTTTGGGAAGAGGTGCTACAGTGCAGGGAATGTCTCGTTCCATGTGTGGAAAATGGCTCCAGAGCAGATGTTAATGATTGGCTAAAAGGAGGGACTGCATGTGGGCGTGGCCAAAGACCATAGTGTGAAGGAAGTAGCTGAATCTGCAGGTGTATGGAAGCGTACGGTCATACGGGTCTACCAGCAGTGGATAAAATCCCAGTCTACAGGGTATTTTTCCTCGGGATTGTGCCAGGGAAGGCATCCACTAAATCCGACCAAGTGTGCAATTCTTTGATGTCTGAACACTGATGTGGCTACATCCAGAAACTTATCCAGTCCATGTCAAATCCAAACACAGCTGTTACTGGTACTTGTGGAGGTGTTACACACTATTCAGTAGGTTTCAATCACAGGGGGCTCATTTCTGTTTCATGTGGGCGGGTGGTTGTCAAAGCATTTCACTGCTAGTTATAAGGTATATGATTATATATGTGACAAATAAACTTTGATTTGAAGATGTTTGGGCCAGGAGATGGTAGGCCAGGAGATCTGACTCTTTCATTTGGAAATCCAGTCGATCCCAGCACATTTCCATCCATTGTTTTTGTTCAAAATGAAGTTATGCTAATTCATCTTTGTGTTAGGGGAGCAAACAGACATCACCGACATCCCTAATGAAACCTGGGACCACACAGTGAGAGCGTGCATCTGACTGACCTGACCAATGACGTCTTTGTCTCGACTCATGAAGGACGAACTGTGCTTCAGACACACACTCAGCACCCGCTGCCGAGCATCCTCCGCACTCAGATCGAACTCAAACCTGAGAAACACAATTCAGTCAGAGTCTATTAGAACAATGTCCGTCACTGCAGTGGGAAGGGGAACTCCTCCCATCTTTCAAAGGTTCTGCATAATTAAACATAAACAGAGTCATTCAGAGTAGCTTGGTGTGAAATGCTCCATTCTGGTTCTCAGTGGTGGTGAATGGAACCAGACGTCCACTCCAGTGTCTTCTTAAATCAGCATCTCCACACGTAGAGCAGGTTCTTAGTGAGGAACCGAAGGTTGGGTTCTAGCTTTACTGGCAGATACAGTGAGCATCTGGTTCATAAGAACAAGGTCAAGCAGCAAACACACAGGACAACACAGCTACAGACTGGCAGAGGGCCAACCCCCCTCTCTACTGACCATGATGAGCGCCACCTCATTCCAATGTCCCTTACCCACCGTAAGATGACCTCGAGTGACCTCCAGAGAGACTGGCGAGCGGTGGCTGGGGTGAAACGCACAGCGAGCATGGTTCTAAAAACAGGCTTCTGGAGGTCATTAGTGATTTTCTAAATACACAGATCTAATACAATATCTGATCTGGAGTTTGGGAGACATGGTTCCAGTAGGGTAGAGACTCAAACAGAACCAACACAAACCCAGAACCTGTACAGCTAGAGACACTGATCATTTATAGGTTCTCTCTTAAACGTTTCCAGAGCTGTATACACTCAGAAGACACGTGTAGGTTCACTGCTGGTTCTGATAGTAAATGAAATGTCTATATGTGTGTTGTAGATATGGAGAGCCCTGGTTTCCACCACCACCACTGTAAAGAACTTCCAAGACTCCCTGATGGACAGTTTCACACTCTGAATGACTCGAAAACACTGAATTATGAATATTGAGCATAAACAGTACCAGTCAAAAGTTTAGAGACACTCATCTAAACGGGTGTAGTTGGTGATCTTAAAGACTCTACAGTCTCACACTGAACAGCTCCACCTGCTGAGAGTCTGAACCAGTCCATATCCTGATACACCACATCTACTCCTGATGTACACAGTATGATACTCCTCCATATCTCCACCTCTAATATATATTTAGTGGTGTAGAAACTTTGATCTCTTTTTCTGCACAGTGTAAAAGCTCTAGCTCTCCTTTCAGGTTAGTGAATATTCATGATGGACCGACCAATAGAATCGCTCCAAACCTGTTTAGACATAAACCTTGTTCTATCAGCTCCACTGCAGGGTAAGGAAGCTGGTTCATCCTCCTGTACAGCTCTATTCTGGAGGGTTTTAAGGTGGACTGTATAATTCCATGAAAGGGTTTTAAGGTGGACGGGATAATTCCATGAAAGGGTTTTAAGGTGGACTGGATAATTCCATGACTTGCATGTATTATGAAGTCCCTGTGTAGCCTTCTAATAAAGTGTCACCAAAGGAACGGAATGCACCTTTCAGATACACAAAGCTCAGAAACTCAGACATCAGTCTAAAACCTCTATGAAGAAAAGGACGTTCTGTCTCTCCGTGGTTCACACACAGACTCCTCCGTACCTCTCATTAAACTCCGGGTCCAGGTCTTTCTTCTTCACCGCCGTCTTTCTCTTCGTGGCCTTGTTTTTATCTGGCAGGAGGATCAGCGAGACGTAGGTGTCTAAACCTTCCTTGGATGACGAGACCAGGCTTCTACACTCACACAACAAAACACAACACACAACATGACAACTCGGAAAGACCTGCGCCTCAGTCAACCCTGAGAGACCGGCAAGGGTGATACTACCACAGACCTGCAGGCGTGAACGACCACAGCCAGTTTCTTCTGGTGGGACAGTGAGATTTTGATCTGCCCAGTCGTAGCTGCCTGCTTATTGCTCAGCACAGGACCAGCGCCGAGAGCCATGAGGGACGCCATCTTGGAATTCAGGATCTGAGTTCAAACAGAGGTAAACCGGGTCAGATATCTATCTATCTATCTATCTATCTATCTATCTATCTATCTATCTATCTATCTATCTATCCATCTATCTATCTATCTATCCAACTATCTATCCATCTTACCATCCATTCGTCTGTCTATCTATCTTACCGTCTGTCCATCCATCCATCTTTCTATATTTCTGTTCATCTACGTTTTTCCTTCTTTCTATCTATCTATGTATCTATCTATCTATTTATCCATCCATCCGTCTGTCTGTCTGTCTGTCTGTCTATCTTACCATCCGTTCATCCATCTCACCATCCATCCGTCTATCTATCTTACCATCCGTCCATCCATTCATCCATACATCCATCCATCTTTCTATATTTCTGTTCATCTACATTTTTCCTTATTTCTATCTATGTATCTATCTATCCATCCATCCATCTACCTATCCACCTATCTACCTATGTATCTACCTATCCATCCATCCACCTACCTATCTACCTATGTATCTACCTATCCATCCATCCATCCATCTTACCATCCATGCGTCTGTCCATCTTTCTATATTTCTGTTCATCTATGTTTTTCTTTCTTTCTATCTATGTGTCTATCTATCTATCTATCTATCCATCCATCCATCCATCCATCCGCTCTTGATGATGACTGTGGTGATGACCGCTGCTGCCTCCACCAGCAGTGTGAGTATCAGGATGCACTCTCCACTCTCTCACTTCCACACCCTAACTGACTGACTGAGCGACTGACTGACTGACTGACCTTGCCTCTGTTATTTACATACTCTCCTCTAAGATATTCTCCAGGCCTATAAACCTGCGTCATGCTGCACGTCACTCTCAGAGCGTGAAGGCTGTGTGTTTAGTACCTTCAGCTGGGCTCTCAGCAGGATCTGGCTCTCAGGTAAGGCTCCATCCAAACTCAGCCACTGGTCCAGCAGCAGCTCAGGCCGAGAGAGCAGCTCTTTCATGGTCAGAACCAGAGAGCCCATCGGCTGATCCCACCCACTGGAGAGCTGTTAGAACAGACAGATTACAATATTACAGTATCCAGGGGCGCAGTCAGAACTGGACCTCTGGTTATACATTCAGCAGGGAGCATATGGCACAGTCTGGTACGACGTCACTGAAATGTAGTCTTCATTAGATTACATTAGATCAGTATCAGCGAACCCTAACTTCCCTCGTATCAGCGAACCCTAACTTCCCTCGTATCAGCGAACCCTAACTTCCCTCGTAACAGCGAACCCTAACTTCCCTCGTATCAGCGAACCCTAACTTCCCTCGTATCAGCGAACCCTAACTACCCTCGTATCAGCGAACCCTAACTTCCCTCGTATCAGCGAACCCTAACTTCCCTCGTATCAGCGAACCCTAACTTCCCTCGTATCAGCGAACCCTAACTTCCCTCGTATCAGCGAACCCTAACTTCCCTCGTATCAGCGAACCCTAACTTCCCTCGTATCAGCGAACCCTAACTTCCCTCGTATCAGCGAACCCTAACTTCCCTCGTATCAGCGAACCCTAACTTCCCTCGTATCAGTGACCCCTAACTTCCCTCGTATCAGCGAACCCTAACTTCCCTCGTATCAGCGAACCCTAACTTCCCTCGTATCAGCGAACCCTAACTTCCCTCGTATCAGCGAACCCTAACTTCCCTCGTATCAGCGAACCCTAACTTCCCTCGTATCAGCAGCCCCTAACTTCCCTCGTATCAGCGAACCCTAACTTCCCTCGTATCAGCGAACCCTAACTTCCCTCGTATCAGCAGCCCCTAACTTCCCTCGTATCAGCGAACCCTAACTTCCCTCGTATCAGCAGCCCCTAACTTCCCTCGTATCAGCGAACCCTAACTTCCCTCGTATCAGCGAACCCTAACTTCCCTCGTATCAGCGAACCCTAACTACCCTCGTATCAGCGAACCCTAACTTCCCTCGTATCAGCGAACCCTAACTTCCCTCGTATCAGCGAACCCTAACTTCCCTCGTATCAGCGAACCCTAACTTCCCTCGTATCAGTGACCCCTAACTTCCCTCGTATCAGCGAACCCTAACTTCCCTCGTATCAGCGAACCCTAACTTCCCTCGTATCAGTGAACCCTAACTTCCCTCGTATCAGCGAACCCTAACTTCCCTCGTATCAGCGAACCCTAACTTCCCTCGTATCAGCGAACCCTAACTTCCCTCGTATCAGCGAACCCTAACTTCCCTCGTATCAGCGAACCCTAACTTCCCTCGTATCAGCGAACCCTAACTTCCCTCGTATCAGCGAACCCTAACTTCCCTCGTATCAGCGAACCCTAACTTCCCTCGTATCAGCGAAACCCTAACTTCCCTCGTATCAGCGAACCCTAAACTTCCCTCGTGTATCAGCGAAACCTAAACTTCCCTCGTATCAGCGAACCCTAACTTCCCTCGTATCAGCGAACCCTAACTTCCCTCGTATCAGCGAACCCTAACTTCCCTCGTATCAGCGAACCCTAACTTCCCTCGTATCAGCGAACCCTAACTTCCCTCGTAACAGCGAACCCTAACTTCCCTCGTAACAGCGAACCCTAACTTCCCTCGTATCAGCGAACCCTAACTTCCCTCGTATCAGTGAACCCTAACTTCCCTCGTATCAGCGAACCCTAACTTCCCTCGTATCAGCGAACCCTAACTTCCCTCGTATCAGTGAACCCTAACTTCCCTCGTATCAGCGAACCCTAACTTCCCTCGTATCAGCGAACCCTAACTACCCTCGTATCAGCGAACCCTAACTTCCGAAAACATGAAAAACCTTACCTTGATGACGAGCACGTCTTTGCTTGGATCATGAACGAGGAAGGTGAAAGCTTCATGCCACTGCGGAGAGGTGGAGCGATCACAGACCTGGAGAGAAAACAGAGCAGAAGAACATTCAGCTCATCACCTACATTTACATTTCCTCTATAATAAAGGGATTAATAGTGAGACTGTTCCTCCTTCACTCCAGTAACAGCCTCTACTCTGGAAAGGCTTTACTTCAGATGTTGGAACATTGCTGTGAGGATCTGATTGCATTCAGCATTCACAACAGCATCAGTGAGGTCAGGCACTGCTGTTTGGTGATCAGTTAACATGAACATCTCTGCTCCACCGTGTAAACAATAGGGAGGTAAATATTCCTGCCTTGGTTTTGTAGGAGGTTGCCCCGAGCACAAGTTCAGCTCCAGCTTTAGGCTCCTTCCCACTCTTCTTCAACTGGACACAAAGCGGGACACAAACATTTCCAGTGAGTATTTAAAGGGCACAAACAAAAAGAGCCTGTCAAAGTTTCAAAACACTGTCTACAGTCCAACCAAGGAGGCTCAGCTGCCTGCTTTATCATGGAACTCAACAAATTCCCTTACAGTCATATGCAAACGTATTAATAACCCTGGTCAATTTACACGTTCAGTTCATTTCCTACCTGAAAATAAGCGAGCCCATCTCTACAGAAAGAACACACAGGGTATATTTCTGCTGAATATTCCATTTCTGTTTATTTTCTGAGTTTAACATAATGGAAAAATAAGTAGGGATGCGCCAAATGTTCAGCAACCAAACTTATTTGGCCAAAAATGAATAAGTGAATAAGAATAAATGAAGAAACGGAATAATTTATACCGAACTATCGCCATTTTAATGACCCCGTTACCTTTTTCTGGTCCCCGGACATAGACGGGAACCAGAGCGCTATTTAGTTTCAAGCATTCGAGCCAAACAAACAGCAAGAGAGAGAGCTGCTGGCTGTCTGTCATTCGCTTGCTCGTTCTCTCGCTCTTTTGTCTCTCTTGCACTTTTCCGCTCTCAGTAAAACACAAACACAGAAACACAGACCCCAAGTTTACGATAAAACCGCCGCCAGCGTGGAGGAAGGCACTCCCGACGAATGCAGCATGTTGGCTGGGATCTATGTAAGTCATGTTGAGTTGGTGTTGGTGTGTCTGCTGGGGTGTTACGATGTTCAGTGTTCAGTAAGTGTGCTTAATCTGCAGTTTAGAAATAGCTGTTTCTTTACAAACCAAGACACATATCCCAGACAGCAGAACTGTTCTGGCCCACATTGCCCATTTCCATCTGGCCCACTTGCACCACATTAGGGCCACGCCCTAGACCAGACGTAGGCTACTCTGCCTTATCTGTGCCAGAAGTGGACCAGATCTGTTTTGGGACAGGTGGGCCAAACGCATGTTGTGAATATGTGGGCCAGCTTTGGCCCAGCAGTGCCATATCTTGGCCAGATGTGGCTTGCATCTGCTTGCTAGGATTTAATCCATTGAATGAATGCTATGGTGAAAAGGTGTCGAAATTAAAGACACACCGTGATCGGTTAAAATGCTTTTGGCATTCGTTAAAATTTAGTGTTAAAATGTACTCTAGCTCAAAACTACTGCCTCTACCTCAATACCACTGCCTCTACGTCAACACTACTGCCTCTACCTCAATACCACTGCCTCTACGTCAACACTACTGCCTCTACCTCAATACCACTGCCTTTACGTCAACACTACTGCCTCTACCTCAATACCACTGCCTCTACGTCAACACTACTGCCTCTACCTCAATACCACTGCCTCTACGTCAACACTACTGCCTCTACCTCAATACCACTGCCTCTACGTCAACACTACTGCTTCTACCTCAATACCACTGCCTCTACCTCAATACCACTGCCTCTACGTCAACACTACTGCCTCTACCTCAATACCACTGCCTCTACGTCTACACCAGTGTCTCTACCTCAAGTGTTTTTGGGGTTTTTTTCGGTTTCGGCTTCAGCCAAAAATGTTCATTCCGGTTTATCCCTCATAAAAATGTACCATATTGTTTTCTGTACAGGCTAATATTTAATGTTTTCTTCCCCAAAAAATGTTAAATTCAGAAAATAAACAGGAACTGTGTGTTAAAAAGAACAGCAGTTTGTTTTCTGTAGTGAAACGAGAGCCTGACTGTTCGTTCCAGCACACCAGCTACAGTAAACTAATCAGGATTGTGAAAACTTCTGTATACAAGCGTATAGAGGGTTTGCACCGATGTCACTGTCCTGCCTGAATTAGAGGGCTAAAGGGAAGAACTTCAACCCCAACTTCTACTGGAACCCCGGACTGCTTTTTGAACAAAAGGCCCAATACAGGACCTCAAATGTAAAGCAAGTCCCCTTTAAGACAATTCATTTGTGTGTGTAACTCACCGGTAGTGCATGAGCTCTCTCAACAAGTATGGACAGCAGAGCAGCCGAGGGAGACGCTTTATTCTGGTAGGACTGAGCATTCTGCATCTGCAGCACCTGATAAAAAGAAAAACAATCAAACTTACATTTTCAGTCCAGCTTTATTAGTGTGTACTGGAACTGCAGGTAACCATGTTCTCTTTCAGACTTACCTGCTGCAGTTTGTCCGCTTGGGTTACTGCGGGCAGCCACTCCAGAACCAGATGAAGACGACCATGCTTCACGTCATTCAGAGTGAACCACTACAACCACGTGGGATAGAGAATTATTGACAGTGGTGGTGACTAGAACCAAACAGCCATGTCTAACAGCTCCCTCATAGAGAGTTCCTGTAACTGGTGAGATGGTTCTAAATAGCCCAAACAGTTTTTCACATACAGGGGTCGGACAATGAAACTGAAACACCTGGTTTTAGACCACCATCATTTATTAGTATGGTGTAGGGCCTCCTTTTGCGGCCAATACAGCGTCAGTTGGTCTTGGGAATGACATATACTGCGTCCTGCACAGTGGTCAGAGGGAGTTTAAGCCATTCTGCTTGCAGGATAGTGGCCAGGTCACTACGTGATGCTGGTGGAGGTTCGTCCTTCTTGGTGGTATGCTGACATTACCCTGGATACCGTGGCTCTTGATACATCACAAAGACTTGCTGTCTTGGTAACAGATGCGCCAGCAAGACGTGCACCAACAATCTGTCCTCTTTTGAACTCTGGTATGTCCCATAATGCTGTGTGCATTGCAGTATTTTGAGCAGAACTGTGCTCTTACCTGCTAACTGAACCTTCACACTCTGCTCTTACTGGTGCAATGTGCAGTTAATGAAGATTGACCACCAGGCTGGTCCAATTTAGCCATGAGACCTCCCACACTAAAATGACAGGTGTTTCAGTTTCATTGTCCAACCCCTGTAGATGTTCACTATTTTACCATCATCAGCATCCCATAGAAACACTCAGACTTCAAGCAACACCACACGTGATACATGAGAGCCTGACTGTTAGTTCCAGCAAGCCAGCTACTGTTACTGAAACCCTTAGATCATGCTGGTTCCTGTGCTTTTGCATTATAGACCAATATAGAGTATGCATATATACTATTTTGTAAGGGTCAGTAGAACTCACCTCATCATTGTACTGGGATTTCACGATTTCTCCCAGTTTAATCTTGAACCTGTTGTGGACAAGAACAAAAAGCCGATCCACTTTGTTTAGGCTGGACGAAAACATTTACATATTTCACAACGCCTGACGAAGCAGCTTCACTTGACCAGGTTTTAGAACCATTCTTCATCTGCTTTTAGTTCGACAGCACAGATACCGGATGGAACGATAAAGAATCTGATCCAGTTCAGCCTTTAATAATCTCAATCAATCAATCAATCAATCAATTAATAAATATTAATCAATCAATATTTCTTTATTTGTATAGTGATTTTTACAACCAACGCTGTCTCAAAGCAGCTTCACGGAAAATCAGTTTGTTATAAAAAGAAAAACAAGAGTTCATGTACAGACATGAGGGGGGCGGGTCCAAGCCCCCCTTGAGCAAGCCAGAGGCAACAGTGGCGAGGAAACACTCCCTTGAGTAAGGAAGGAACCTCGAGAGGAACCAGGCTCAAGGGCGGAACCCAACCTCCTCAGAACGAACCCGGATGAAGAGAGAAAGACGGAACTAACAGGAGGAGGAGCTTTAGAAAACATCTTTTAGTTACTCCCTCCTGGACTAATCAGACTGGATCTATTAGAGCCAGTCTGATTAGATCCAGTCTGATTAGCCCAGGAGGGAGTAACTGCAAGATGGAGCCGACCCATAGATAGAGTCATCTCAGAATTTCATGTACACTGTGTAATGTAAATCAAGGTCATGTGACTAAACAACATCCGATATTAGCACAAGAAGAAGAAGCTGCTAGGATCTGACCGGATCTGTTTCGGGACAGGTGGGCCAAATGCATGTTGTAAATATGTGGGCCACCTTTGGCTCACTGCAGATCGACAGTGCCGACAGTGGGCCACCACTGCCAAATTGTTCGGTTTCGGCTACGGCCACACATTTTCATTTCATGCATCTCAGATTACCAGGGTCAGTAACCTCCGACCTCTAATGGAGGATGGTTAAAAGAGGGTGTGATGGGTTTCTACTCACCTTCCAAGGAAGTCATCAGAGTCGATATCTTTGTCATAGAGTTCAAACTTCACCTCCAGATTAGGGTCAGGACTCAGAATCATCTGATAACAGACGAGACAAACACATCTGATCATTACCGAATCAGACAGCTAGTGCTGAGCTATAAGGCCGTAACTCTTAGCACAGTATATCTGTCTGTGACTCGACACTGATAACTCTAATCTGGATTCTGTAAATCAGACACCTGTAGGAATTAAAATGCTTAGTCATGAGTAATATGCAAAAATTCATTTTAGGCCAGGTGGGTCAGCTCATACAGTTAAACTGTTTCTCAGGACCTCCTACCTCATACATCTCGTTCCAGGTGGGGTTTAGGTTCTCCTTGATCACATGGCTCTTAAAGGTGGTTCCCCCGACACTGGTCTTTACATAGGGGTCACTCTTGCCCTTCACCATGCCGCCCATCAGGCTGTCCATGGCGACCAAGTTCTGAGCCTCCAGCAGGTGGATACGCAGCACCCCCTAGAGGCAGCATGGAGGAAAACTCAGACAACTTAGTTCAACCTTTATTTCAAACTCATATTCAGGATGAAACATGATTTTACATATGGTCAAGTTTAATTAACTAACTAATTAATTAATTAATTAATTAAGCACCCATGACACACAGCTGTACATCCACATCCCCTCCAGAGAACTTTACTATGGAAATGTGTTTGTACATAAAAATAAGTAAATTAAAAAATAAATAATTAAAATTGTAATAAAATAATTACTTTGTATTCATTTATTAGCTTATTTATCCCTATTATTGTTCCTGAAATATTAAATTAAATGCACATAAAAAATCCATATTTTAATATAAATAAAAGTCCATATTTATAATATTAATATTAAGTAAAAATAATTATATTTATTTATTATTAATTTATTTATGTATAACTGTACTTGTTTCTGATATGTTAAATTAAATGTAAATAAAAGTCATTTCATATCAACAAAATTTCATGTTTTTAATATTAATAATTTTTTTTATTAATTTTTTTTTGTATTCATTTATTTATTCTCGTCATTTTTTTTCCGATATGTTAAATTAAGTGTACATTAAATATATTTTTTATCATGCATAATTTTTAAAATAAATTATTAAAAAAAATAATATTAATGCAATTCCATAATTTGTCTATCAATATTAACAATGTAAATTTTAATTAAATAAACTGTTATTGTTTTGTTTTTGACAGACTACTTTTTGTGTTTTATTTTTCACCAATATGTTAAACCAAAGTCTGTTAACACAGTGGTCATCTCTGCCACGGCACCAGGCCGTTATGTCCAGCCATACAAAACCAGACTCTTCTGTGTTTGAGTAGCGAGAGACCAAGATACTCTAAACTGAAGGTCATTACCACTTTAAAAAAAACAGGGTTTAATTTGCTAATAAATCCCTCATTAATAAAGTTAATACAGTAAATAAAAAGTCACTGTGCATTAAAACGTGAAGCTGTGTGTCTCTGTCGAGGATGTGGATCTCCACCAGAGGTCCCCGTATGTTATACAAAACCTGCATACAACTCTGACCTGACTGCCGAAGCTGGGATCAGGACTTGAGTGCTGGGGCAGTGAATGTGCAGAGCTGGGGGTCTCAGCCTTTTCCACAGCAGCAGGCGGCTTGACGGGAACAGTAGGATGGGGCTTTTCTTGAGAACTGAACAAACCAAATATGAAAACACTGTAAAGTGAGGAACCTGCTGTGTGTGCGGTTCTCTACAAAGAACCGTGTTACAGTTACACCAGTCTGGATGAGCCTGTTGACACCTGAACCACTGAGTCATTCAGAAAGTCTGGAAATTCACCTTTAAATGCAAATTATTAAAGTGCTTATATAAAAAAAATACATCCTGGCAGTCCGATTGGTGGGTGAGATGGAGCAGAGCTCATTTACATATACGTTATCTGATCATGAACTCACTGCTCAGCCGGTTTGTCCACCTGCTTTTGCTCACTGATGCCTTTGGACGCTGGCTCGGGTGTAGCCCCTCCAGCTGGAGCAGAATGGGGCACTTTACTCGAGTCCTGTAAACAAAGCACAGGGACATGTTCTTCTGTATGCAGGAGTTGGCAGAAACACTCATCATGCAAATGCTGTCATGCGAATGCCAGCACAAACAGCCTCCCACCTTTGTCTCGAGGCTGGGATCATGACCGGCGTCCGCTGCTGGATCTCTGTGCGGCTCTCCGGGGAGTGTAACAGGGACAGGTACAGTGAAAGCCACCAGCTCGTTAAGCCTATCGGCACACGTGAGACATATTTGTGATACAGTCGTATGGAACGGTTTGGTCACATGACATGCTTGCCAAGTTCACACCAACACATGTAAAGGGGAAGTCCACTGGGACCCACCCCCTCCGAGAGACCTAGTACCCTATACCCACTGGATGGGTTCAGACAGCTATCATGTTGGGTAGAAGGCCTATGGAAATCAGCTCATGCGCCATCAATCGCAGACTGGCGTAATCTGCTTGATAGGATGGCAGCATGTGAACGTGTAACCTGAGCAGGTTAAAGTAGTATTACTTGAAACAGGAAGCCTTCTTCAGGCTTATATAACATACAGTGTGTGTATGTATTGTGTATATGTGGAGTGGTTGTGTATATGGTGTGTACTGTGTAGAGTGTATATTGTACAGTGTGTGTATGTATTGTGTATATGTGGAGTCGGTGTGTATATGGTGTATATTGTGTAGAGTGTATATTGTACAGTGTGTATGTATTGTGTATATGTGGAGTGGTTGTGTATATGGTGTATACTGTGTAGAGTGTATATTGTACAGTGTGTGTATGTATTGTGTATATGTGGAGTGGTTGTGTATATGGTGTATACTGTGTAGAGTGTATATTGTACGGTGTGTGTATGTATTGTGTATATGTGGAGTCGGTGTGTATATGGTGTATACTGTGTAGAGTGTATATTGTACGGTGTCTGTATGTATTGTGTATATGTGGAGTCGGTGTGTATATGGTGTATACTGTGTAGAGTGTATATTGTACAGTGTGTATGTATTGTGTATATGTGGAGTGGTTGTGTATATGGTGTATACTGTGTAGAGTGTATATTGTACAGTGTGTGTATGTATTGTGTATATGTGGAGTCGGTGTGTATATGGTGTATACTGTGTAGAGTGTATATTGTACAGTGTCTGTATGTATTGTGTATATGTGGAGTGGTTGTGTATATGGTGTATACTGTGTAGAGTGTGTACTGTACAGTGTCTGTATGTATTGTGTATATGTGGAGTTGGTGTGTATATGGTGTATGCTGTGTAGAGTGTATATTGTACAGTGTCTGTATGTATTGTGTGTATGTGGAGTGGTTGTGTATATGGTGTATACTGTGTAGAGTGTATATTGTACAGTGTGTGTATGTATTGTGTGTATGTGGAGTGGTTGGGTATATGGTGTATACTGTGTAGAGTGTATATTGTACAGTGTCTGTATGTATTGTGTATATGTGGAGTCTGTGTGTATATAGTGTATACTGTGTAGAGTGTATATTGTACGATGTCTGTATGTATTGTGTGTATGTGGAGTGGTTGTGTATATGGTGTATACTGTGAACAGTGTATATTGTACGGTGTGTGTATGTATTGTGTATATGTGGAGTCGGTGTGCATATGGTGTATACTGTGTAGAGTGTATATTGTACGGTGTGTGTATGTATTGTGTATATGTGGAGTCGGTGTGTATATGGTGTATACTGTGTAGAGTGTATATTGTATCCCCAATGTTTATTATGCTAATACTGATATCTGTACTCCTGTTATATTATACTACAACACTTTATACATCTGTCTATAATATAAAAATAGTGTTCTACAGTGGTACATTTTGGCCAGGCTGGTGGAATAAAGCTCCCCCTGCTGTTTTGCTGTGTTGCTCCAATGTAAGAACTTTCTATTGTGGATAAATGAATAAAAACAGCTTCCGGTTCCTTTTCACCAGTCTCAGCAGTGTATGAAGTGAGAATGAATGCTAGGCAGGAATCTTACCTAGGAGTAGGCTTGGTTTCCTGTTTGATCTCCTGACTGGGTGCTGGTCTCGCCTCACTTGCACCAACAGGCTTCTGTACAGGCTTCTCTATGGGCTTCTCTATGGGCTTCTCAACGGGCTTCTCGATGGGCTTCTCGATGGGCTTCACAACGGGCTTCTCAACGGGCTTCTCAACGGGCTTCTCGATGGGCTTCTCAACGGGCTTCTCGATGGGCTTCTCTATGGGCTTCTCCACAGGTTTCTCGATAGGCTTCTCCACAGGTTTCTCAGCAGGCTTTTCAATGGGCTTTTCAATCAACTTTTCAATTCTCTGGTCCAACTTTGAGGCCAAAATCTGGTGCCACAAAAATACATACATATAAATTATATATTTATTTTGCCTAATATCCACAGCAGAAAATATAAAAGTGTGCTCATTAGTGTAGTAGGTGAAGTATAGAAGTTTAGTCGTTAGTGTAGTAGGTGGAGTATTGAAGTGTGCTCATTATTGTAGTAGGTGGAGTATAGAAGTGTACTCATTAGTGTAGTAGGTGAAGTATAAAAGTGAGCTCATTAGTGTATTAGGTGAAGTATAGAGGTGTAGTCATTGGTGTAGTAGGTGGAGTATAGAAGTGTGCTCATTAGTGTAGTAGGTGAGATATAGAAGTGTACTCATTAGTGTAGTAGGTGGAGTATAGAAGTGTACTCATTAGTGTAGTAGGTGAGGTATAGAAGTGTACTCATTAGTGTATTAGGTGAGATATAGAAGTGTACTCATTAGTGTAGTAGGTGGAGTATTGAAGTGTGCTCATTATTGTAGTAGGTGGAGTATAGAAGTGTACTCATTAGTGTAGTAGGTGAGGTATAGAAGTGTGCTCATTAGTGTATTAGGTGAAGTATAGAGGTGTAGTCATTGGTGTAGTAGGTGGAGTATAGAAGTGTGCTCATTAGTGTAGTAGGTGAGATATAGAAGTGTACTCATTAGTGTAGTAGGTGAAGTATAGAAGTGTAGTCGTTAGTGTAGTAGGTGGAGTATAGAGGTGTGCTCATTAGTGTAGTAGGTGGAGTATAGAAGTGTACTCATTAGTGTAGTAGGTGAAGTATAGAGGTGTTCTCATTAGTGTAGTAGGTGAGGTATAGAAGTGTGCTCGTTAGTGTAGTAGGTGAAGTATAGAGGTGTTCTCATTAGTGCAGTAGGTGAGGTATAGAAGTGTGCTCATTAGTGTAGTAGGTGAAGTATAGAGGTGTACTCATTAGTGTAGTAGGTGGAGTATAGAAGTGTAGTCGTTAGTGTAGTAGGTGAAGTATAGAAGTGTAGTCATTAGTGTAGTAGGTGAAGTATAGAGGTGTTCTCATTAGTGCAGTAGGTGAGGTATAGAAGTGTGCTCATTAGTGTAGTAGGTGAAGTATAGAGGTGTACTCATTAGTGTAGTAGGTGGAGTATAGAAGTGTAGTCGTTAGTGTAGTAGGTGGAGTATAGAAGTGTACTCATTAGTGTAGTAGGTGAAGTATAGAAGTGTGCTCATTAGTGTAGTAGGTGAAGTATAGAAGTGTGCTCATTAGTGTAGTAGGTGGAGTATAGAGGTGTACTCAGTAGTGCAGTAGGTGAGGTATAGAGGTGTAGTCATTAGTGTAGTAGGTGAAGTATAGAAGTGTACTCATTAGTGTAGTAGGTGGAGTATAGAAGTGTAGTCATTAGTGTAGTAGGTGGAGTATAGAAGTGTGCTCATTAGTGTAGTAGGTGAAGTATAGAAGTGTACTCATTAGTGTAGTAGGTGGAGTATAGAAGTGTAGTCATTAGTGTAGTAGGTGGAGTATAGAAGTGTGCTCATTAGTGTAGTAGGTGAAGTATAGAAGTGTACTCATTAGTGTAGTAGGTGGAGTATAGAGGTGTACTCAGTAGTGCAGTAGGTGAGGTATAGAGGTGTACTCATTAGTGTAGTAGGTGAAGTATAGAAGTGTACTCATTAGTGTAGTAGGTGGAGTATAGAAGTGTACTCATTAGTGTAGTAGGTGAAGTATAGAAGTGTAGTCGTTAGTGTAGTAAGTGGAGTATAGAAGTGTGCTCATTAGTGTAGTAGGTGAGGTATAGAGGTGTACTCATTAGTGTAGTAGGTGGAGTATAGAGGTGTGCTCATTAGTGTAGTAGGTGTAGTATAGAAGTGTGCTCATTAGTGTAGTAGGTGTAGTATAGAAGTGAGCTCATTAGTGTAGTAGGTGAAGTATAGAAGTGAGCTCATTAGTGTAGTAGGTGAAGTATAGAAGTGAGCTCATTAGTGTAGTAGGTGAAGTATAGAAGTGAGCTCATTAGTGTAGTAGGTGAAGTATAGAAGTGTGCTCATTAGTGTAGTAGGTGAGGTATAGAAGTGTGCTCGTTAGTGTAGTAGGTGAGGTATAGAAGTGTGCTCATTAGTGTAGTAGGTGAGTTATAGAAGTGTGCTCAGTAGTGCAGTAGGTGAGGTATAGAGGTGTACTCATTAGTGTAATAGGTGGAGTATAGAAGTGTGCTCGTTAGTGTAGTAGGTGAGGTATAGAAGTGTGCTCGTTAGTGTAGTAGGTGAGGTATAGAAGTGTGCTCGTTAGTGTAGTAGGTGAGGTATAGAAGTGTGCTCGTTAGTGTAGTAGGTGAGGTATAGAAGTGTGCTCGTTAGTGTAGTAGGTGGAGTATAGAAGTGTAGTCATTAGTGTAGTAGGTGAAGTATAGAAGTGAGCTCATTAGTGTAGTAGGTGGAGTATAGAAGTGTGCTCGTTAGTGTAGTAGGTGAAGTATAGAAGCGTGTGGTTTGTGTTAGACGTGTTCAGCAGTCTGGCAGCTCCAGTGTCTGATTATATCTCCACTGTGCTGCTCATTAGCTGCTCATTAAACAGCTCCTAAACAAAGTTAAGCAGTACCTCCACATAAAATTAAATTGCTGATGTCATTTCCAGATTATGGAAGCCTGTATTGAGGTACATATGTAATGAGGCTGATGTTGGCTTGTTATTCTTTTTAGTTCACCGATTAGCATTAGTCTTCCTAGCTCACCAATCAAGTTACTCAGCTCCTCATGAAGAATAGCACCAAGGTGCACTAAAGTCTGGGTTTTACCTTGAGTTGTGCCCTCAGGAGGATCTGGCTATCAGGTGACGCTCCATCCAGACTTTGCCACTGGTCCAGCAGCAGCTCTGGCTTTGAGAGAAGCTCTCTGATCGGTAAGACCAGTGAACCCAGCGGCTGTTCCCCTCCACTTAAAAGCTGAGGAGGAAGAAGAAAGGAAACTGACGGTTGCAATGAAATCCTTAACACTGATTCTCTATACGGTCCGAAAGCCAAACAGACCCCAGACTCACCTTGATGATAAGAGTGTCCTTATTGGGATCATGGAGCAGAAAGTGGAAAGCCTCACCCCACTGAGGAGAGGTGGAGCGCTCACAAACCTACAAAGATGACAAGGGTTACATAGGCCTGCTGGGAGACTCTCGTAATTTACATTTACAGCATTTAGCTGACCCTCTTATCCAGAGCGACCTACAAGGTTAACGATTACAGGTAGGCCAGTGTGGTGTTAGGAGTCTCGCCCAAGGACTCTTATTGGTGTAGCACAGCATAGTCACCCAGACCGGGATCCCACATGCAGAGGTGGCACCCTGGGTAGTGCTGTCACCTGCTGAGCTATACCAACCACCTAATAAACAGGAAGACCCCTGGACCCACCTTGGTTTTGTAGGTGGTTCCTCCAAGAACAAGCTCTGCTCCGGCTTTCGGTTCCTTCCCACCTTTCACCATCTACAAACACACACACAAGGGGGTGTCTATAAGCCTGGGCAGCCAGCTTTCAGAAAAAAAATAAGGGACGCCTACCACGGCTCCTCTGGGCCATGACCACCACGGGCCAGACTCCTGCGGGGCGGGGCAAACGCAGCAGTGGCGTGTTTTATTTCGTGCCAGTGTTTTTAGTAAAGGGGTGATCAAGGAAGCTATTAGCCATACTGAAAGCCTGAAGAACACAATCTCTCACAAAGGCCAGTTCATTAAATCTGAAATGATTCCTGTTTGTGTGGAGTGTTCAACAACGAACTTTTAAATTCTAAATGAAATAATTTGAGAACTTAACGTAAATTTTTAAGTGGATAACTACAGGGACTCTCTGGGGATACCGGTAAACGTATCAGCTTATTCGGTTCCTCAGCAGTCCTTCTTTTTACAAGGGTACTCCTGTACTGTCAGTGTTGTCGCATGTGAGGAAGAGGAAGTTTCGGGTGTAGTGGACATTTTTCCAAAGGTGCGGGTTTTGTGAGCAGCGCCGGTGTGTGGTGCCTGTCTTTAGGCAACCGTGAAAGCACCACACGCAAGCAGCCAGACCAGACACACAGAGAACCGGAGCTGGGAAAGCGTTAGTTAGATTTAGGGTTCATGTGTGTGTGGCAGACCCGTGTATTGGACATTTATGGAAATACGGAACATCATTTCATAAAGGACGGTGCCGTATTATACGGGACGGGCAGCAACCCTACTATAAGCCATCTTTGCAGGCCAAGTAAGACCACCAGTGCTAAACGTCCCCTAACTGGCTAACTGCACGTAGACACTGTTTAACCGAGGCTCCCTTGGAAAATCAAGACAACTGAAATCTAATTCTGGTTGGCCGAGACGTTGCTTCTTCAGTTAAGCATTTTGAGCTACTGGGCTTACACTGCTAACCAACAGTAGAAGTCAAAGCTCACTCAAACCTTTTCTATTAAAACGTCTCTCAGTGTGCTCAAACCACCTCCCAGGTCTGTGTTGAGCTGGTGTAGACTTGTCTATGTGGTTTAGGACTTACAGTGAGCTATACGAATAAATAACACACTGTGTTCAGCCCATTTTAGAGAACACAGGTGTTGTGAACAGCATTAGCATTGTAGCTCCAGTGCTAGACTACAGAAGCAAAATCTGGAGGTCTCGGTCATATCCACATCCTGCATAAGGCTTTACGATATATGCTGGAACACTGCTGAAAAGATTTGATTGCATTCAGCAGTCACAAGAGCATTAGTGAGGTCAGGTGCTGTCATGCCAGTGGTACTGGATGGAACTTCATCATTGCTTTTCTATGGAGATTACGCAAACCGTGTTGAAGCTGAACGTCTGGTTTGAGATTTTGGAGAAACGGTGTACAGTAAACCATGAGGTATTATGGAGGATGTGCACATATCGGTGCAGGGCTGGCTCTGAGTGGCTTCGGTGTATGTGTCTGTTACTCACTGGGAGTGCATGGGCTCTCTCAACAAGGACGAACAGCAGAGCTGCAGACGGAGAAGCCTTATTCAGGTAGGACTGAATGGTTTGTAAGTGCAGCGCCTGAAAACACAAAGAAAGGTCAAAGGTGAAGTACACTGCCTTATTTTAATAGTATATACTGTATATATATACTGTATATACTGTATATATATATATATATATATATATATATATATATATATATATATATATATATATATATATATACACAGTGTATTTAATATTGTGTGTATATATATATATATATATATATATATATATAAATATATATATATATTTATATATATATATATATATATATATATATATATATATATATATATATATATATATATTAATAGTGCATACCTGTTGCAACTTGTCAGGTTGGGTTACTGTGGGCACCCACTCCAGAATCAGACGGAGACGACCGTGTTTCACGTCATTCAGAGTGAACCACTGAAAAAAGACAAAAACAAAAATACATTAAAGCTTCTTAGGGAGTCCTGCACTAGTAGTCGAAAGTTCAGACATGGCTCCTCATAGAAGGTTCTCCTTATGTCCATCTTAAAGCTTCACTGTAGAATAAAAGTGAAGACAGCAAACTATAAACTAGCCCTTATGGAATTATCCAGTCCACCTTAAAACTCTCCAGAATGGACACTTTACAGGAGGATGAACCAGCTTTCCTAACCTGCAGTGGAGCTGATAGAACAAGGTTTAATACTAAGCAGGTTTGGAGCGATTCTATTGGTCGGTCCATTATGAATATAACCTGTAACTAAGTAGCAGATAAATCTTAAACTGAAACTTTGCTTGTTTGCAAAACGCCATTTTATAGTTCTAGCTAATGGAAACTGTTCTCCCTGTTCTCCATATATATATATATATATACTTGGTAAAAAAAAATCTTTAAATAAAATAAATAACTGTAAAACTATATTCTAAAAAGACAAAATAAAAGACAAGTGAGGTAGCAGTTAGTTATTACCCATTCCTCTCTCTTCTGTTTTGTGCTTATGATCAGTATCAGGTAAATACTTTACTACTGTTACTCCAGTGGGGGTCTAAAAGGAGCGTCTACTGATGCTGGAGGAGGATTCTACCGTGGGGGTCTCTACTTTAACTCAACTACATGGTTTGTGTTCTTCGTCCACCTCGTGCTTATTCATGCCTCAAATGGATTTTAACAGTTTCCTTCCTCTCTCATGCTTTACCGGCAGGGGCAGAAAAGGTGACACTCGGTACTGACCTGGTCGGTGAACTGAGTCTGAATGATGTCACTCAGCCTGACGTTAAACCTGTTAGAGGAAACGCACCAATCAGACGACCCGACCTTTACATTCACAACCAGTCAGCCACCTTTCAGTGCAATATAATACAGACAGAGATCCAAAAATATCCTAACAGCATCCAGCACACAGGAGACAGTCCTAATCAGACTCTCTCTCTCAGTCCTCCTAATCAGACTCTCTCTCTCTCTCAGTCCTCCTAATCAGCCTCTCTCTCTCTCAGTCCTCCTAATCAGCCTCTCTCTCTCAGTCCTCCTAATCAGACTCGCTCTCTCAGTCCTCCTAATCAGACTCTCTCTCTCACCATCTCTCTCTCTCTCCCTCCATCTCTCTCTCTCTCTCTCAGTCCTCCTAATCAGCCTCTCTCTCAGTCCTCCTATTCAGCCTTTCCCTCAGTCCTCCTAATCAGACTCTCTCTCTCTCAGTCCTCCTAATCAGACTCTCTCTCTCAGTCCTCCTAATCAGACTCTCTCTCTCACCATCTCTCTCTCTCTCCCTCCATCTCTCTCTCTCTCTCTCTCAGTCCTCCTAATCAGCCTCTCTCTCAGTCCTCCTATTCAGCCTTTCCCTCAGTCCTCCTAATCAGACTCTCTCTCTCAGTCCTCCTAATCAGACTCTCTCTCTCAGTCCTCCTAATCAGACTCTCTCTCTCAGTCCTCCTAATCAGCCTCTCTCTCTCTCTCTCTCTCTCTCTC
>JAMWET010005175.1:0-42898 GCA_024036415.1 Prochilodus magdalenae | reverse complement strand
CCATCATAGGATCATAATGTCAGATGTACAATCTGCTGATAAGATGGAATGGAAACGTTGAATGCAGACTCCAGGAATGTCCATGGAACTACTTTTCTGTGCTTGTTTTTATCACTCACGTATAGAAAAACACATTAGACACTGTATATAAATGCACAGGCATGTATGTGGATTCTGGAGGAGAAGCAAAGGCAAGGCGGGTGGTAGTCTATTTGGCATTGCAAGCACAGCCTGCTGTTTTCAATTTGTACCTCGATGAAATGTAACTGTTCTTCCTAATAGCAATGTCTAATGCTGTTCCAGTCAGCGTCTGTTTATATCAATTACTGGAGATGCCATTATTTTCCACTGTTTTGATTATTATTACGGTGTTGTCAGTATGTGCTTTGGAACATGGCTTTGTGCTATTAGACG
This sequence comes from Prochilodus magdalenae, assembly GCA_024036415.1. Taxonomy (NCBI): domain Eukaryota; kingdom Metazoa; phylum Chordata; class Actinopteri; order Characiformes; family Prochilodontidae; genus Prochilodus; species Prochilodus magdalenae. The sequence continues at coordinate 42,484 of JAMWET010005175.1, read as the reverse complement.
TGTTAATGCTAGTGGGAGTGCTACACTCAATAGTGTAGCTAAAGATCAATGCTTCCTCCTAATACCAACATGAATGAGCCATGCTGGTTACTTTCAGTGGTTTTGAAGTATAACAAAGCAAACGAGCAGAAATCTTACTGGGGGGGGGGGGATTGTTAATGTGAACTGAAACCCACCATTATCAGAGCTGAAGAGAAGACTAACGGAAGCTAACAGAAGGCAATATAACTTTCCTGGAAAGGCTTTTTCTGCTTCACTTTTGCACTTTAATTCTTGCATCACTTTTACCCCAGTTTTTACTGTAAGCTACTTCTGTTATTTATATTAGATTATATGTAAACAAAAGTGCATTGAAACACTGTGCTAACTCATTTTCACTTAGAAATTTAGATAGATAGATAGATATATAAGATAGATAGACTAGATAGATAGACAACATGAACATTATACAATATGACATTAAATGATCTTTATTTCTTCATATAAAACACGTGCTGTTTAGTTATACCACTACTTCTTATTCTGTCCTGTAAGGGCCAGTGTGCTGTTTAAAAACTGACTACCAGCTGATTAAACAAGTGGATTCGGAGTGTGAATTCTGGTCAACAAACTGACACAGTGATGAACGGGTGGGCAGATACGATAGTGTACGTGGATAATAAAGAGGGCTACATTGTGATATTGTACATTTATAAAGTAAAATTATCAGTTGAGTGGAGCGCAACTGTTGTGATATCTGTCTGTCCAGATATAATATCTTCTTCTGAACTGAGCTTAAAATACTCCTGTGGCGTGTTCAGTAACAATGGAATTTTACAAGTTGAACCAATACAATGCAGTTTGCAGCTACAATACTAAAATCCTCCACTCGGCCCTTTAAACTGGACTGTTTCAGCTGGGAATGAACATAATTCAAGTGGTGTTGGATAGCCGAGAGTGAGAATTGCTGCAAAAGTCAACTGTTGTTAAATATTCTTATGTACGAGCTTAGTTTCCTAATCCAGCTTAAGTCTCAGACTTAATAAATTGGCAGTAGTGATTTGTACTTATTGGGGTTGTTCACACTTAGGTCCAAGATTAGGTTTTTGAAACCATACCAGTGAATCTGTTTGTTGTTTCAATTAAGATCTCTAATGTGCACAATGTTGTTTTCAAACAACAGTAGCTGGCTTCCATTCACCCATTGACTGATTTAAAACTGCATTCTTTGATGCCGGGTAAGCTTGACATGCGCTCTCAAACCAGACGCAGCAAATGCTGCAGCCATTAGAGCTTTTTTACCAACAATCAATGTTTCCAACATGCTCAGCTTCTCAGACTCTCTTACCACTGAAACTGGCTCTTTTGTACTTTCTTTAAAAAACCGACCAAATCATAGAAGTTCTCACAACTTCAGAATGTCCAATCACTATCAGCCAACAAGTTCTTTTCTACTACACCAACAGCTGAACCCGCTCATTAGAACCGTGATTATTCAACTTTCACAACAGAATAATGATCATGAATACTTATCACTTTTTGTCTTTTTGTATCTGGTGAGTCCTTCATTTTCATTTACAGTCTGATTCCCATCCTGCTGCAAAACAGCAACTGAGAGTCACTATGTGATTTACTTTAGTTTATTAAAACAGGTTTTATAATGTTTGTGTTTCAGTGGAAAAAACGCTTGACACGAGAAGCTCCAGAATACAAAACAGTTGAAATATAGGAAGAAAAATGTTACAGTAAAATGTGACCAATAACTTTGTTAAAGACAGCAGGCACGCATTATGTTCGCATGGTATATAGCAGAGTGTTGGGGAAAGCAAGCCTCAGTTTAATAGTAAGTAATCAGCTGAGAGCAAGGCAGAACATCATACCTGCCCGAGAATTTTGCAGAGTTCCTTCTCAGAGTGACCTTGCAGATAAAGGAAAGTTTGCTCTCAGCATTATTCATACAACTGTGGACGAGGACACAGGGACTTATTTTCTGTGGTTAGGCTGAAGGACTATCCTGCAGAGAGTTTTGGAATCTGTGGACTCTTTCTGCTTTTCACAAAAACAAGGTAGCATTTCTTTTTCTTTTCTTTTAAGCAGCATGAAGCGATATTTAGGCGATCTTTTCATTTTCCTTCATTTTCATACAGCATTGTGTTTCTCTTCTCTGTATTTGTGATTGTTTTTTAAAGATGAAAGCGTCTCAGCAGAGTGTGTGACTGAAGTCGATGTGAAAAGTGGAGAGGTCCTTTTACACTCCAGTGTTCAGCATGGCTTAGTTTGAGCTGTTCAGTGAGAACACAGTGTGTAACTGGTACAGACACGGATCAGGGAGAAACCTCATCCCAGGACATCATTTACACTCATGAAACACCAACAGTCCCTGAGGGTCATCCTTTCCTGTCATCCTGCTTGTGTTTAATAATGCTTGCAGCTCCCTACCCTTTTATAACACCAGTGACTACCTTCCTTCTTGCTTAACGAGGCCTAGGCAATTTATCACACTAACTGTACCTAGACACACTTTATAAATACAACCACTAAACTCCTGAACGTGCATTTGCCTGGAAATATACTGTTCCCCACGTGGTAAAGCACCTGCCAGAGCCAGTAAAGAAAGTAAAGCTGAACTGCAGCAGTAAGAAAAGACTTCTTTACAGCTAACTTTCGCTTTCTGAGCCTCTCGGTTGGTTCATGAGGTTTAACAGGAATACATGGCCCAGCCTCACCACTGTCCATACAACCACACAACACACTGCGAATCTCAGAATTCCCTCTGAGGCTTTTCATCCGAACCGTCACCCTCTGAGTTTTGGTCTGATAATTTTTCTCCCACAGAGTAAGGAAGTGGTTTTTCTGTGCAGCTCTACAGAACGACCTGATGTGTCCTCTAAAACAACACAACTCAACTGAAGGACAACATCAGGGTCAAATATGGAGCACATGAGACTCAGGTAAGAACTCGAAACTATGTTCCATTTCTCTCCTGTTATTAAGTGGAATAATAGGGCATGAATAGTAAAACTGTTTCTTTCAGGTATTTGGAGCCCCGTGATATTAATGTAGTCTATTAATGTGACATTAGGGATCATTTAGGACTAATTCCATGTAAAACCAACACAAATGTTTTATTTATACTAATAAAATGATTTTATATCTTTCAGGTGATACTGATGTTTCTCTGCCAAAAAAAGTTTTCTGCTTTTCGTTTATATTCATTTTCTATCAGGTTGCGGATTCTACTTCTATCACTTTAGTCTCTCAGCTTTGTTTTATGTTTCTGCTCTTTGTATCTTCAGGTATATCAGGGAGATGGCTATTGCACAAAGAACTTGGATTCAGTCTAAATTGGAATTATGTTTGGACATAATTGAGGGATCCCGCCTCAGAGCCCCAGGCTGAACAGACATTCAGGCATGCCTACCTAAACTGGGACATAGACATACTACAACAACGGAAGTGCAACTTCATGCCCAGATTCTCATTTAAATGGCCTTTGTATCAAATTCTGACATAAAAGCGAGGAAGATTAAATGAAGCTAAAATCTATTTTTTTAATTGGTGGTTGATTCACTGTTCTTCTCCCTGTTTGCCTGCTTTATCTTATGTTTGCACATGGATGTTCCTGAATTCTTTTCTGGTGGCAGATTTGTATAGTGCGTTTAACAAACATGGAGTCATGGGTTGATGGCAGCAGTGAGCTGAAGGGAAAGCAAAGGCGTTTATTAACAGTTATCAATACAGCCAAGCAAGAGGAACCAGACAGTCATACCAAAGGGAGGCAGACCAGAGTCATGAAACCAAAGGAAACAGCCAGAGTCAAAACCACAAGACCAGCACACCAAAAACAGAGGACAAAGGGACGAGAGTAAACAAGAATCAAACATGGTCTAGATCAAAAGTAACAGTCCAGAAACTAGCCAGGGAGAAACCCTCAGTAAGGACCACAGAGTTGCAATACTTTCACAATGTTGAGTGTGAGTCACACTTTGTACTTTGCTCAAGTTTACAAATAGACCAAATGGGTGAACAAGTGGTGAGTAAATCAATAACTCTGGAAACAGAACAGGACAAGGGATATGATTGGCCGAAGACACACGACCAAATGGTGTCCTCTATGGTGAATTCCTGGGAGCTGGAGTTCGTGATATCGCCCGGCAGAGAGGGCAAACCAAGAAGTGTGACCATTTGTGGCAACTTCCAAGCGAAGCTCATGTATCTTACATATTTTAGTTTATTTTTCTATCACTACACTGGACATACTCTGGCTATCATCATTCAGTTCACCTGCCAGCATCTTTAAACCTGTATGCTATAGTAGCAGGCTACATTATAAAGACAATGCGTAGACATAATTGTCTAATATTCATCATTGACATTTTGACTAATCCAGTTTTCTTACACTGTAAACCCTGACTCAGAGAAGCTTCTCTACTTGTAACAGTTTCCAGGTTAGGAAAGAGCTGACAGGTTTGTTTTGTTAGCTTGTTTATTTACTGTCATGCATGAATTATAGTGGTGAGGCTCTCAGTTCTGGGTCAACATTGGTGTTTATGTTCCCAAACTAAACGATTATCACCTTTTTACACATACATTACACTGCTCTAGACCCAGGCCTAGTCAAACCGGGCCCTATGCACCAAGCCTAGCATCAAGGCCTAGCACCAGGCCTTAGTCACACAAGCCAGTTTTATACGTCCTTTTCTTCAATTTTTCAAAAACATACAACTTTAACAAGAAGCAGAACGTAATCTTGTGTAACTTGTGTGAGATAAGAAATCAGAAGGTGCACGCTTGTTAACGAAAGTGGGACATGGTTCAGATCTGGTTAACGTGATCAGCGCATGGATTCACTGATAGTTCATCTATTTGTGTGGTGGGGGGGGCGATAAAACAAGACTGTTTTGAGGTGTGAACATGTCAACAGTTTTTTAGTCTCTTCTGTTTAAACTCTTGACAGACTTTTACTAAGACCTTAGGACCTTCACGCAGAACCACAATTACGCAGCCAACAAGTAATGTGATATGGATATGTTAACCAATTACTTCTCTCCACATTTTAAATGTGGGATGTATATCTTCTGTTTGATTATTAAAATTGTGAAATAATTGTTTTATTGATGCTGATAAGTTGCAGATTTCAGGCCATGTTTTTATTTTGCTTTGCCTAGAAATGCACTAGAATTAAATATTCAGAACTTACTTAATTTACTATGTGTATGTAGAAATGGTGCGTCCTGATCAAGTTTTTTTATGAATAAAATCATAACAGTTTTTGAAACATTTCCAGAGACTGGTACTCCACAACAGCGTGTCATATAACAAGCAATTCTAAGCATTTACATGTAGCTTTGCAATATTCCCTGTGTCGCTCAAGTCTTCAGTTTTGTCAAACTGGTTAAGATGTAAAACAACCACCCAGCCATCAGAAAACAGCTTAAGACTTCAAAGCAATAAACAGGAGAGCCTGTCCTGCGTGTAGCTACTATAAGCATGCAGCTCAGCAAATTCACTGGCTGTTTAGTATGAAGACATTTATTAGCAACTTACAGCAACAGCATTTAGTTTCAATCACAGGCGCGCAACAAAGAGCAGAGCAGATCCAAGTGCAGTGCTGGATTAGAGGCTGCCGCAGTCTTCAGCCTTGTTCTCTAGGCCTAGCCTAACTTAAGATGGGCCGAAATGGCAGCAGCATACATCCATATAAGATGACGCTGTAATTGGGGCGTAACTGAAGAGTGGAGACTCGTGATGATTCATCATTTTCCCCTGCAGAGTTTGAAAGAAGTGAAGCAGCAAGCGTCCAAGCACACTGCAGACGGGGCTGGAGGTAAACTTCAGCCGCATCAGTACCACACATATCACAACATTCATCATTTCAGCCATCTAATCAATATAATAAAAATCTTTTACTTGAAACTCAGTGATACTCAATAATGTGTTTTTTTATGTTTCTTTTAATAATATACATGTTTTCTGTTCTCAAAACAGCTATATACCCATAAATTATGGAATTATTAAAATAGTGTTAAACTCATAATAAATTGTAACTAATACTACTATAATTAATAATATTAATTAATTTCTGTACAGTTAAGTTCAGTGGCATTTTTAAACTAATCCAGTCCTCCGTTTGAGTTCATGCATGTTGCCTTACGCATGTGGACAAGTTGCACTTCAAAGAGAAAGGCCTGTGGGTAAATGGTGTGCTTGCATAGCGGCGTGTTTGGCAGGAGGGAGGCATCATGATTTAGTGTTTTTTCCACCTCGCAAGACTTGAACCATCACGGCTCTGCTCTCAAGATATCTCTAGAACGGAAAGTCAGTTTAGACTCTCACTCTGTGGTTTTTTCACACTCGTGTTTCTCTGAAGTCTGTCTGGCATCTCTTGGTGTCACCAGAGCAAAGTGTTAACCATGTGTTTACACTCCCTTGCAGCCCCGATCTGTGGGTGTCACAGGTCGATTTGAAAAAGTGGACTTTAAATTTTGTTTATAATACCTTATATTATTTAATAAGGTATTATAAACCATTAAAGTCCACTTTTTTCATCGACCTGTGACACACAGATCGGGGCTGCAGGGAGTGTAAACACATGTTAAACACTTTGCTCTGGTGAACCAAGAGATGCAGACAGACTTCAGAGAACAGAAGTGTGAAAACCACAGAGTGATAGCTAACTGACTTTCCGTTCTAGAGATATCTGAGAGCAGAGCCGTGCTGGTCAGTCTTGCGGGTGGAAACACTCAAATCATGATGCTCCCTCCTGCAAACACGCCGCTATGCAAGCACACATTTACCCACAGGCCTTTCTCTTTGAAGTGCAACTGCCACATGCGTCCTGCCACATGCATGAACTAAACCGAGGATGGATTAGTTTAAACTGCCACTGAATAAATGTACAGAATTATTAATATTATTAATTATAGTAGTATTAGTTACAATTCATTATGAGTTTAACACTATTTTAATAATTTCATAATTTATTATATAGCTGTTTTAAACAGAAAACATGTTATTATTAAAAAGAAAACATAAAAACACATTATTTATTCACTGAGTTTAATATAAAATGATTTTATTATATGATTAGATGCTGAAATGATGAATGTGTGAATGTGTTGTACTGATGCGCTGAAGTTTACTCCAGCCCGTCTCAGTGTGCTCTGAGCTGCTGCTTCCTGTCTTTCACTCTGCAGGAAATGATGAACTCATCACAGTCTCCACCTCTTCAGTTACGCCCCACTTACAGCGTCATCTTATATGGATGTATGCTGCTGCCATTTGACCATCTTAAGTTAGGCTAGGCCTAAACAAGGCTGAAGACTGCTGCAGCTCTAATCCAGCACTGCATTGATCTGCTCTGCTCTTTGTTGCGCGCTGTGTTGAACTAAATGCTGTTGCTGTAATGCTAATAACTGTCTTCATACTAACAGCCAGTGAATTTGCTGAGCTGCATGCTTATATAGCTACACGCAGGACAGGCTCTCTTTTATTGCTGTTGAAGTCTTAAGCTGTTTTCTGATGGCTGGTGGTTTGTTTACATTTCAACAGTTTGACAAACTGAAGACTTTGGACACCAGGGAATATTGCAAAGCTACATGTAAATGCTAACTTGCTGTTATGACACGCTGTTGGAGTACCAGTTCTGGAAATGCTTTCAAACTGTTATGATTTTATCATAAAAAACTTGATCAGGAGCACATTTCCTACATACACATAGTAAATTAAGTAAGTTCTGAATATAATTCTAGTGCATTTCTAGGCAAAGCAAAATAAAACATGCCTGAAATCTGCAACTCTCAGCATCAATAAAACAATTATTTCAATTTTTAATATCAACAGAAAATATACATCCCACATTTAAAATGTGAGAGAAGTAATTGTTAACTTCATATCACATTACTTTTGGCTGCGTAATTGTGGTTCTGGTGAAGTCCATAAGTCTTAGTAAAAGTGTCAACTTTAAACAGAAGAGACTAAAATACATGTTGACATGTCACACCTCAAACAGTCTTGTTTTATCGCCCCCCCCACCAAAAAAAAAACTATCAGTGCTCCTGCGCTGATCACGTTAACCAGATCTCACCATGTCCCCACTTTAACAAGGTGCACTTCTGATTTCTTATCTCACACAAGTTACACAAGATTAGTTCTGCTTCTGTTAAAGTTGTATGTTTTTGAAAATTGAAGAAAAGGAAGTATAAAACTGCTTGTGTGCTAGGCCTGGTGCTAGGCCTGATGCTAGGCTTGGTGCTAGGCCCGGTGCTAGGCCTGGTGTATAGAGCAGTGTAATGTATGTGTAAAAGGTGATAATCGTTTAGTTTGGAAAATAAACACCAATGTTGCCCAGAACTCTAACTCCTCAATATAATTCACTGCAGTAAAATAAACAAGCTAACAAAACAAACCTGTCAGCTCTTTCTAACCTGGAACTGTTACAAGTAGAGAAGCTTCTCTGATCCTGGTTTACAGCTAAGAAACTGGATTAGTCAAAATGTAATGATAATATTAGACAATATGTCTACGCATTGCTTTATAATGTAGCCTTTGTACTATATCCCATACAGGTTAAATATGCTGGCAGGTAACTGAATGATGATATCCAGAGTATGTCCAGTGTAGTGATAGAAAAATAACACTAAATATGTAAAATACATGAGCTTAGCTTTGGAAGTTGCCACAAATGGTCACACTTCTGGGTTGACCCTCTGCCGCCGATCTCACGAACTCCAGCTCCCAGAATTCACCCTAGATGACACCATTGTCGTGTGTCTTCGGCCAATCATATCCCTTTTCCTTGTTCTGTGTCCCCAGAGTATTGATTACTCACACTTGTCACCCATTTGGTCTATTTGTAACTGAGCAAAGTACAAAGTGTACTCACACTCACATTGTGAAGTATTGCAACTCTGTGTCCTTACTGAGGGTTTCTCCCTTGCTATTTCTGACTGTTACTTTGATCTAGACCATGTTTGATTCTTGTTTACTCTCGTCTTTGCCCTCTGTTTTTGTTTGCTGGTCTTTTGGTTTTGACTCTGGCTTGTCCCTTTGGTTTCATGACTCTGTCTGCTCCCTTTGGTATGACTGTCTGGTTCCTCTTGCTTGGCTGTATTGCTAACTTGTTAATAAACCCTTGCTTTCCCTTCAGCTCACTGTGCATCAACCCATGTTTGTTAAACCATATACAAATCTGCACCAGAAAAGATCAGGAACATCCATTTGAACATAAGATAAAGCAGCAAACAGGGAGAACAGTGAAATTCACCACAATTAAAAAATAGATTTTAGCTTCATTTAATCTCCTCGCTTTTATGTCAGATATTGATACACAGGCCATTTAAATGAGAATCTGGGCCATGAGTTGCACTTCCGTGTTGTAGTATCTCTATGTCCAGTTAGTTAGGCATGCTGAATGTCTGTTCAGCCTGGGGCTCCTGGAGGGATCCCTCATTATTCCAACATAATTCCATTTTAGCCTGAATCCAAGTTCTTTGTGCAATAGCCATCTCCTGATATACCTGAAGATACAAAGAGCAGAAACATAAACAAAGCTGAAACTAAGTGATGATAGAATTGAACCTGAGAAAATGAATATAAACGAAAGCAGAAACTTTATTTTGGGCAGAACATCAGTATCACCTGAAAGATATAAATCATTTATAGTATAAATAAACATTTGTGTTGGTTTTAATGAATTAGTCCTAAATGATCCTAATGTCACATTAATAGACTACATTAATATCACTGGCTCCAAATACCTAGAAACAGTTTTACTATTCATGCCCTATTATTCCACTTATAACAGGAAAGAAATGAACATAGTTTAGATTCTTACCTGAGTCTCATGTGTCCATATTTACCCTGATGTGTCTTCAGTTGAGTTGTGTTGTTTTAGAGACACATCAGTCGTTTTTAGAGCTGCACAGAAAACACTTCCTTACTCTGTGGTGAAAAATTATCAGACCAAACTCAGAGGGTGACGTCTGATGAAAGCCTCAGAGAATTCTGAGATAGCAGTGTTTGTGTGGTTGTATGACAGTGGTGGGCTGGGCCATGTATTGTCCTGTTAAAAAGATGTTTGCTCATGAACCAACAGCCTCAAAAGCAAGTAGCTGTAAAGAAGCTTTTCTTACTGCTGCAGTTCAGCTTTACTTTCTTTACTGGCTCTGGCAGTTCTTACACGTGGGAACAGTATATTTCCAGCACATGCACGTTCAGGAGTTTAGTGGTGTATTTATAAAGTGTGTATGTACAGTTAGTGTGATAATTGCCTGGCCTCGTTAAGCAGAAGGAAGTTAATCACTGGTGTTATAAAGGGAGGAGCTGCAGCTTATTAAACACAACAGGAGACAGGAAGGATGACCTCAGGACTGTTGGTGTTTCCATGAGTGTAAATGATTCCTGGATGAGGTTCTCCTGATCCGTGTCTGTACCAGTACACACTGTGTTCTCCTGAACAGCTCAAACTAGCCACTGAACACTGGAGTGTAAAAGACTCTCCACTTTTCACATCTACTTCAGTCACATCACTCTGCTGAGACCTTTCATCTTTAAAAACAATCAAAATACAGAAAGAGAAACAATGCTGTATGAACATGAAGGAAATGAACAGATCTGCTAAATATCGCTTCATGCTGCTTAAAAGAAAAGAAAAGAAATGCTACCTGTGAAAAGCAGAAGAGTCCCAGATCCAAACTCTGCAGGATAGTCCTTCAGCTTCACACAGAAATACGTCCCTGTGTCCTCGTCCACAGTGTTAATAATGCTGAGATCAAACTTTCCTTCATCTGCAGTCACTCTGAAGCGCTCTGCAAATTCTCGGGCAGGTATGATGTCTGCCTTGCTCTCAGCTGATCTTACTATTAACTGAGGCTGCTTTCCAAAACTCTGCTTATACCATGCTACATAATGCTGCCTGCTGTCTTTAACAAAGTTATGGTCACATTTTACTGTAACATTTTCTCCATATTTCACTGTTTGTATCTGGAGCTCCTCAGTGTCAGACGTTTTCACTGAAACACAAACATTAAAACCTGTTTAATAACTAAAGTAAATCACATGACTCTCAGTGCTGTTTTCAGCAGGATGAATCAGACTGTAAATGAAATGAAGGACTCACCAGATACAAAAAGACAAAAAGTGATAAGTATTCTGATCATTATTCTGTTGTGAAAGTTGAATATCACGGTTTCTAATGAGCTGGTCAGCTGTGTGTAGTAGAAAAGACCTTGTGTCTGATGTGATTGGACATTCTGAAGTTGTGAACTTCTCTGATTGGTCGGTTTTTTAAAGAAGTACAAAAGAGCCAGTTTCAGTGGTAAAGTCTGAGAAGCTGGCATGTTGGAACATGATGTGGTAAAAAGCTCTAATGGCTGCAGCATTGCCTGGTCTGGTTTGAGACGCATGTCAAGCTTACCTGCATCAAAGAATGCAGTTTTCAGTCAATGGGTTAATGGAAGCAGCTCTGTTGTTGAAAACACATTGTGCACATTAGAGATCTTAATGAACAAAAACAGATTCACTGGTCTGGTTTTCAAAACCTAATCTTGGACTAAGTTGCACCTCCAATAGTAAATCACTACTGCAATTTATTAAGTCTGAGACTTAATCTGGATTAGGAAACTAAGCTCCTACATAAGAATATTTACAACAGTTGACTTTTGCAGCAATTCTCACTCTGGCTATCCAACACACTTGAATTATGTTCCTTCCAGCTGAACAGTCCATTAAAGGGCCATGGAGGATTTTAGTATTGTACTGCAAACTGCATTGTATTGGTCAACTTGTAAATTCCATTGTACTGAACACGCCACATGAGTTTTAAGCTCAGTTCAGAAGAAGATATTATATCTGGACAGACAGATATCACACTGTATGCGCTCCACTCAACTGATAATTTACTTTATAAATGTACAATATCACAATGTAGCCCCTTTATTATCACGTACACTATCGGTATCTGCCCACCCCGTTCATCACTGTTCAGTTTTTGACCAGAATCACACCCGAATCCACTTGTTTAATCAGCTGGTGTCAGTTTTTAAACAGCACTGGCCCTTACAGGACAGAATAGAAGTAGTGTATAACTAACAGCAGTGTTTTATATGAAGAATTAAAGATCATTAATGTCATATTGTATAATGTCATGTTTCTATCTATCTATCTATCTATCTATATATCTATCTATCTATCTAAATTTCTAAGTGAAAATGATTTAGCACAGTGTTTCAATGCACTTTGTTTACTATTAATATAATATAAATACCAGAAGTAGCTTTACAGTTAAACTGGGGTAAAAGTGATGCAAGAATAAAGTGCAAAAGTGAAGCAGAAAAGCCTTTCAGGAAAGTTATATTGCCTTCTGTTAGCTTCCGTTAGCTTCTTTCAGCTCTGATCATTGGTGGGTTTCAGTTCACATTAACATCAGTAAGATTTCTGTCGTTTGCTTTGTATACTTCAAAACACTGAAAGTAACCAGCATGGCTCATTCATGTTGGTATTTAGGAAGCATTTATCTTTAGCTACACTATTGAGTAGCACTCCCACTAGCATTAACACTGTCTATATGCACAAAGCCATGTTCAAAGCACATACCTGACAACACCGTAATAATAATAACAGTGGAAAATAATGGATCTCCATAATTGATATAACAGACGCTACTGGAACAGCATTAGACATTGCTATTAGGAACAGTACATTTCATCAGTACAAATGAAACAGCAGGCTGTGCTGCAATGCCAATAACTACCACCCGCCTTGCCTTTGCTTATCCTCCAGAATCCACATACATGCCTGTGCATTATATACAGTGTCTAAATGTTTTTCTCTACCTTTGTGATAAAACAGCACAGAAATGTAGTTCCATGACATTTCCTGAGTCTGCATTCACCGTTTCCATTCCATCTTATCAGCAGATTGTACATCTGACATTATGATCCTATGATGGCCGGTTGAGAGAAACATCATCTGCCTCTCCTTGTGTGTAAGTGGTGGATTTGTGTGTCTGTCTACATTTTGTGTGAAACTGGCCCAGTTTGTCTGAGCCATCTCATCAGAAATGCTTCATTCTTCATTCCATCAACAAAAACACATGTGACATGGTGTACAGAGAGTTTGTAGCTGCTGGAGTTTTACAAAAATAAAACAAAACTGCTTATTTTGGTCATGCACAAATGATACACAAACCCATAAATGATTGCTTACATGTATTGTACTACTGCGCATGAACGCTGAGCTGTAGCTCTCTGTGTGGGACGAAGGAGCTAGCTGTAGCATAGCCTCCAGTCTGATGTGCCTACTTCTGAGTTAACCGGACAGTAATGGTGAGATGTGTTGGTGACATTAAATCCCACTCCTACCCGGCATGGAGTGTGTCCTGGGCGTGTGTCCCAGAGAAGCCAGGGACCAGTGCCTTTTTCCCTTCCTAGCTCCTGCACCACACATTTTCACCCTTACACACTAGAGAAACTGATCATTTTGAGGTGGTCTCTTACATTTGTCCAGAGCTGCATATTGCAGAATGTGGTAACTGTGTCCATGTGTGTTTCAAGAGAAAAAAAAAACTACAAAGAGTTTCATGAAAGGAAAACAAGGCAATTGGATGACTTTTGCAAATTTAACATGAAGAAAGTTTATTATTTGTGTTAATTAAGCCTACACACAAAACATCAATTACATTTTTGTTTGATTGAAAACATAAAAAGTTGATAAGCCACACCACACTGCAAATTATATGCAAATAAGGCAGGGCACTTCTTATACATGTAATCATTTTGCATATAATCAATTCCATGATGGCATGTAGAAACATTGCTACAGTCTGTTGTGATGAATTACAGAGAGGCATGCCACTATAGTGGTCACAACAACAGTTGTTCCTGTTTAGTTGTTTCTTCTTGGTTGTTTGATTCGATTGAGGAACACTATTAAATTATTTAAATACAAATGATTTCTGGAAAGTGTGATTTCATTGTTGTGTGGTCACTGTGGTTTGCACCCGTTTCCCATTAGCTATATTCCACCTGTGTATACAGGTACTGACTTTCCTTGACTCTCTTAGCAAAATTCAGGGCAGCATACTTTAGGACCTCTGAGTACTCAGCCTGAGACAGAACAAGAGTCATTACCATCCATTACAGACCACAAGTAGAGCAAGCGTTACAGGTAGAGTAAAAACATCAGCTTCATACTGTGTAGATTAGATTTAGTGACCGGTATAACAGTACATAAACAGATTCCAGAACAAAGGTGCATTTATGTATTTATGTGAAGAATGCAGATGGTAGATGTGATTACCTGATTAATGTGGCTTGGATGGTCATTCTCAGCACCTGTACATAAAAACATCAAATAAGACTGATATAATTTTTACATGCGACAAAGTTATTTAATATTTGGTGAAATAGTTTTATAGCGGCTCCAAAAATAAAACTCACCATTGTGTTGCTTTTTAAGAAGAATTAAAATCACAATAACAGATGTTACATTCAGCGTTACCAAGGTGATGATAATCCAACTGTTATTTTCTGAAATGATTAAATATGAAATCCTTTAATCGTTAATATCAGATGATGTATTCATAAACAAAGAGAAGAGAAATTCAATTACAGAACTGAAGCTCTATCAGTGTTCTCACCTTGTACATTAACTTCAGTTCCATCTCCAAACAGTATCTGTCCACATGCAGCCACAGCACAGTAGTAAGTTCCAGCATCAGAGAGGCTGAGCTTCCTCTTGGGGAGTTTGTAGACACAGCTCTGTGTAGAAGAATCAGTCTCAGAGCTGCTCTTACACTGATCACTCCTGTTTCCATGAGTGTAAATGATTCCTGGATGAGATTCTCCTGATCCGTGTCTGAACCAGTACACACTGTGTTCTCCTGAACAGTCTGAAGTAAGAGACTGTACTGAACACTGGAGTGTAACTGACTCTCCGGTCTCGATAACCATTTCAGTCAGAGGACGGTGGTCCATCTTCTCAGCTTTAACATTAATTCATAAAAACAATAAACAGACAGAAACAACACTAACAGTGATGAGTGGGGTGAGACATTAAACAATGAGCATAGAAATATAAAATACTATTCTGCAATGAAACAGGAATGAAGGTTTCAGATATGGCAGTGAAGTTAGAGAGTGTGCTCCATACCTTCAAATAACAACAGAGTTCCAGATACAAACTCTACAACATTTGTCTTTACTTTTCCACAGACATATGTTCCAGCATCCTTCTCCTTTATTCCTTTAATACTGAGATCAAATACTTCTAGATCCACAGTGAAACGGCCGTCACTAAAACCTGGAGTAAATCTGGGTTGCCTTTCATCGACAAACAATCTCACAACAGGATCTGGCACTTTGCCTAAACTCTGCTTGTACCAAGATAAATACTGGTTTTTCTCATTTTTGTCCATGTAGTGTTCACATGTTAAGGTGACATCATCTCCACTCCTCACAGTTTGTACTTGCAGCTCAGCAGCGTCACATTTCACTGGAAAAGTGTTCAGTAATTTCATTAGCATTAAAGATACATAGTCTATAGTATCAGTGTTTTATATGGAGGCATTGAAAATCTCACTTACTTGTTGTAAGCAGGCAAAGAGTGGCGAGGAGCCTGATCATAGTTGCTGCCTAGACACTGACACTGCCTAGACAGTGAGGTAATGAGGTCTGTTAAACCATACCGTTGACAGGAAATACCAGCCCTGATAATACAAGCTGATTGGATATTTGGAAGGTGAGCACTGCTTTCATTGGTGCTGTAAGAAAATACAGAAAACATCATACAGTTCTTTCAGATTAAACCACATACTTCTCTATTACATTTTCACTTTATAGTGCTGTCCCTTTTACTGGTAGTTTATGGAATTATTTTTTAATAAGAACCACTAGTAGCCAACAACTAGCATTTTATTTTTTCTTACTCTTGTGGTACTTTGAACATATATGTATATGATCTGGAGTTATTGTCTGATCAACACTAGATATCAGTTTATTATAACTTAATTCTTAATATTATAAGCTATTAGTCTATAGCTCCATTTTCTATTATGGCCACATCTAACATCTAAAGCCCAATGTCCGGTTAAGACCCAAAATGATGTTGTAAAAGTAAAAAACAAGTTGATCGTTGCTCCACTAAAACAGATGCATTGGAAACTGCCATTGACTTGTACTGAAGTCCTGCTTCAGTAGGGTTCTATTTAATGTACTTTTATGGGCCTCCATAAATACATTTTGTCTGTCATGCTGTCTGTTAAACCGGATTGCATAAGTGAGCATAGTCATAGAGCAGATATTTTACTGAATACTAAATTGATTTGTGAGTTGTAAGCAATGCGGACGCATTAGTAACCATTTCAGTGTCAAGAACAGGGAAGCTGTGTTGTGCAGTCTTAAAGCTATCAGTCTCTCTTTCTCCTTCTTTGTTAAGCACAGGAATTAATTGATCACATGGGAACCCCCAGAGCAGCTAGATCCACCTAAGCATCATCTCCACTGTGGATCTCCTGCCCTGGTTCCTCTAGTTCATCAGCCGACATGACTACATCGTTTACAATGACCAGCGTTCAGCTCTGATCATTAACTCAATCTAAGGGTCGGCTCCATCTTTGTGGTTACTACCTCCTGGACTAATCAGACTGTATCTAATAGATGTCCTAAGCTGTTTTTCTATTAGTTCTGTCTTTCTCTTTTCATCCGGGATCGACCTGAGGAGGTTAGATTCTGCCCTTTAGCCTGGTTCCTCCCGAGTTTTCTTCCTTACCCAAGGGAGTTTTTCCTCGCCACACTCTGGCTCGTTCACAGGGCTTCGTAGCTTACAGCAGTTATTCCAGTGTAGGCGTATCTCTTTGTTTGAGTTCAGTGTTGTATGTTAATGTATTTACCTGTCTGTGGGGGTGAGGACGCATACCATCTACCCCACCTTACAGTTATGGTTAGGGTGTGTTACTACCAATGTACTAATAAGGGTTACTCATTATACAAACATTCTTAAGATGTGTTTTTCATTCTGTGAACGTTCTTAAGTGTAACCAAATTATATAGACATACTTTTAATAAATATAATATCATATAACTATATAGTAAAATTAACTGTTTTATAACCATTATGTATTATAACATATTAACTATCCTCACATACTGCTTTCATGTACTGTATAATATGGTAGTATACCATTTCGGACACAGCTGTCACGCTTATGGGTTTTCCTGGCTCTGCTGCTCCTCCGAACTTAACTTCCCAGAGGGCATCACTCACGTGTTCCCTGTCAGCCAATCAGTCCTGTCCCAGCTCTCCAGAATATTAGATTTCCCCTCTCTCCATTTAGTCTCTCTGTATTGAAACCCCATTTAAACACTTCCCCATTGCAAAGTTTTGCCAAACCCTTAAGTTTGCAAATCCTGCTTACTGTTCTTACTGTTGTTTCCACTTTGGTTCTGACCTCATTTCATTCTCTGACTTTCAATCTGTCTTCCCTTGGCTTTGATCTCGTTTTGCTCCTGGCATTTGATCTCCGTTCATTCTCTGACTATTCTATCAGTCTCGCCCCTTTATTCTGGTATCTCAGCTGACTACCTCTTCTGGTTCTGACCTTTGTCTGTTTCCTGACTCTGTATCTCGCTCTCCCCTTCATGTTTGGTCGTGTTTTGCTACTTTGTTCAACTATCCGATTGTTCAATAAAACCTGTTTAACTTTTAGCTCTGCACACGTCGGTATGGGTTTCCTAGTTCCTAGTACAGCTCTTAAAATTGTATTGCGTCTTACTTTGAGGGCTCAATGAACTTAATGAGCTGAAACTTGTAGTGGGTGTAAGAAAGAGATGTTAGGGTGTTAGATCCTGGTACATTACCCTTGTGTAAATTTTGGATAAAAGCCTCTGGTGTAATTAAGGTATCTTTGACAACATAATACCCTTAAATATGAATACACTGCTGATTTATAGCCGTTAAGACCCCAAATCCTGCGGCCAGTCACGCAAACAATTACATCACACCACAACAATCAGCATCATCATGTTGAAATAGTGGTAGATGAGTGTCCTGTCAGTGTGACTCCATCAAAGTGACTGAATGACCCTACCCAGTGGCCAGAGGTGCATATTCTGACATATAAAGATTCCTTATTAAATCACATGGTAGTGAATTTCCAACAGCTGTCACTGCTTCTGTGGTTAAAACACTTAATGTTACTATTTTGATTGTGCGTCCAACATGATACTAATGTCATTGCTAACATTTTATTAACCCTCAACAGGGAGTTTAAGCTAACTAGCCCCCTGCAGCAATAAGGTCAACCACAACATGGTGTAATAACCTAATCATATTGGCTAACTTGACCCTGCTGTTACAGGTTAACATTTAATTGGCATTTTCTTTGGCTTTTCACTGTGTTCCATTTTGCCCTTTCAGTGCAACATTAACATTCACTACCTGTACCTGTGTCAACATTATACCTGTCGACTGTGTAAGAATGTAGCAATCTAATATAAATATCTATTATACAGATTCCCACTTTCTGATGGCATTGTTTTTGGGAAAGTGTGTTTGAGGACATGACCTTATACTACCAAAGTGTGATGTTACTGAAAGCAGTCAGGGACTTACTGAGAGCTCCACAACAGAGATATCATTGCCGTGTATTCTATGGTTTGACAGGGGGCCTCTTTAACAGGAAGCACACACACACACAATCTGAACTTTAAAGCCATAAAGTCTTAAAGATGTAACACTAGTATTTGCCATTTGTGTTAAGAAGGGTCATGTGAAAAAACACTTTCATCTGAAAACCACCTTCATTGCTTTTTGTGAGATGCCAGTCACATGTTTGAGGTTTGGCATGATTGGTGTTATGAGGCTGAGCTGTAATTCTGGGTAGCAACTCGGTAACACAAGCTTAATGCTTACACAATAGGCAAAACTGAAATGGTGTGTGAAAAGAAACCTTTCTGTAGTTTGGGTGGTTTAACCCTTATAGAAAGGTGTGATTCAAAACAGGATTCCTGTATAGGCCCTGTTGGGTCGAGGTGGTGAGGGATAAAGTGATATGCCTGTTTATCACATCATCCACAGACATGCTGGCCTGATATGCAAATTGCTGGGTGGTCAAATTGATAGGTAGTATTGTGGAGCATTTGAAGCAGAAACGTTCCTCACATAGCTCCAATAAACTGTTAAAAATCTGCATGAAGACTTGTGCAGGTTGGAAAGTACAAACCAGACAGTCAGTACAAACCTAACCTTCTGTCTCTAGATGTAGATACTGTGTGGGGCTTGGTGGGAGAGGTGCTGATATGCTGTGGTTTGAATAGGGTGTGAAGAAGAGCTAGCGGTATGTGACTCTATGCTTTTCACACCTGCAGTAGTATGTGTTCAGCCAAACAGTGCAGTATGCCTTCGTTGTACCAGTGTAGCAGTAACACATTTCTCTATGCAAGGTTACCTTTACTGAAGACCTCTAAAAATGAAAACACAGACTGTGTGGTTATCTGTTGCATGGGCCTGCTTACAGCTCCAATACTGAAATACTCCAGCAAGCCTTTCATTAGAGAAACTCAAATAAACTCCCAAACTAGTGTAGCTTTGTCACTATAAAGGCGATTTGGGCCTTGTTATGGAGCTGTTAAGCTCCAAGCGGCTCTCTCAGCTGTCACCCCTGGACTCTGGGACTTTCTGCATATTGGAGGGAGGTTGAACAGTTGGTGCTCTGGTGGAGTCAGAACAAGCTAGAATTAATCACATTAAAGACTGTGGAGGTGACTTTAGGAGATGCCCCTCAACACTACTCACCCTCACAATATCCAACAGCCCTGTGTTATTGTCAAGTTTCCAGGATCATTTCCATCAACTTTATCATCTAAAAGGCCCAGCAGAGGATGTACATTCTGCAGCAGTTAAGGAAGTTGGGTCTGCCACAGGAGCTGCTAAACCTGTTCTACACTGCAACCACTGAATCAGTCCTGTGCACACCCATCACAGTCTGGTTTGGAGTGGCCACAGTACAGGATCTGGACAGAAAGCAAAGGACTTTAAAGACAGTTGCAAACATCATAGATGCTCCACTTCCCGTCCTTCAGTACTGTTCAAGAATCAGGAAACAGGTGGGGAAAATCATCACAGATCTGTCTCACCCTGGACACAACATATTCCAACTCCTCCCATCTGGCAGGCACTACAGGACCCTGTACACCAAGACAACCAGACACAGGAACAGCTTCTTTCCTCAGGCCATCACAACAAAATAAACAGCTGACCAGTAACATCGTCTGGACCATAGTTACTCCTGTTCCTCCATAGTTTTCACTGGTTTTACTCACATGGCAGATTATACACTACAGTTTATTCACCATACATGTATACTAATGATGTTGCACTACTTTATATTTATGTAAAGTTTGTAAATAGTTTGTAAACTGCATATTATTTGTCCATATATATGTCAGGAACAAAGAACTGGGGTCGACGCGTGCAGAGAAAAGGAGGTTTATTTGACAGCGAAATCCAGGTAATCATAACAAAAGGGGTAATGCAGGTTGTAACAAGAGAGACCGGCAGAGGTTGAAAAACCAGGAAGTCAAAACAATCCAGCAAACAAATCAAAACGGGATGAGCAAAAGAAAGAGAAGAAAAGACAAGGAAGGCTAAAACCAGATATATGAGAAAAAGGCAAGAGAGAAACGCTTAGAGTTGCAAACGGGTTTGGCAAAACTTTGCCATGTGTATGTGTGTGTGAGTGGTTTATATACAGGATGTGTGAAGACCGGCAGGTACTCAGACGAGCTAGACCGTGAGTGATTGGTTGACTGGGGACATGTGAGTGTGACGTCATCAGACAGTGCACTCCTGGAAATTGAGTCTGGGAGATCGGCAGTGTCAGGGAGACCCGGAGGTGTGACAATAGAGCTTGTTTATTGTTTGTGTACTGTGTATATTGTGTAGATTTTATATTGTACAGTGTCTGTATTTATTTTGTATATGTGGAGTCATTGTGTATATCGTGGACTGTCAGTTAGTCCAGAGAGACATGACCTGTCAAAGATAATTCCTTACCTGATGCAAATGTAATTGTAATCTAATCCAAATTACTATATGGATGTAATGTAATTGGATTACTTAGTGGTACATTTGGATCATTTGTCCTTTCATATACATACTACATAAAGATAAACAAATAAGCAAGTGTCGGGTCGTCCCAGGATATACACTCTCGGGACACTTCTCATGCTGGCCACCAGAGCTCCAGATTCTTGCTCCTGCTCCCTCTCACCTAGCCCCTCCTGCACCTGCCCTCTCTCACCTGCTCCCTCTCACCTGCTCCCTAACCCAACTAATTATCCCTCCCTTTAAATGGTCTTCTCCTCCCTAGGTGTTGGTGGAGCATTAACCATCAGACTGTTTTCGTGCTGGCTGCTTCTCATTGATTCTCAGTTCCTGCACTCCTCCTTTTTTCAGAATATTCCAGCTCCTGACCCTTGAGAATTCAGAATACCCCAGCTCCTGACCCCTGAGAATTCAGAATATTCCAGCTCCTGACCCCTGAGAATTCAGAATACCCCAGCTCCTGACCCTTGAGTCCCTCAGTTCCTCATGCCCTTGGTTTTTTGTGGTTTGTATATATATGTTTACATATATATGTTTTTTTTGTTTTTTTGTGCCATATTGAATATCATCTGGGCTTTTGAATTTTTGAGACTTCTGCTTTGTTTTTGGAAAAACATCTGGGCGTTATACCTTTTTGGTTTTATGTTTTGGCAATTTTTGTGTTTTCAAATAAATCCTACCTGAATGGATCCTATCCCTGTGTCTGAGCACCCCTCATTACAGCAAGGCTTTTCATCAAGACAAAAATAATCTTTCTAGAATTACAGAGAAAGTGGGAACATTAAAAGCTGATTAAAAGCAGAGACTAAAACTGGAATGATCTAGATTATTGACTTCTGCAACTAAAAGTTGTACAGCTCTCCGGCCACGTATTTATTAAAAGTCTGTTGCTTTACAATTTAAAAACTCTGGGTGATCTTGTTTTGAATTCTCAGGTATTACTACATACTAATGCTTTTTGGTATGCTTATGATGTAGAACTTTGCTGAAACACTGGAAAAAGTCTTGTAGCTTAGGAGATATTAGTTTGCATGAATCTTTACAAGCTCTACAACATGGATGTCCAATCTTATGTGTGAGGGGCCAGCATAAAAACAAAATGCATTTTGGATCTGATTTAGCAGCTTAACCACTGGCTCTGTCTCCAACAGAGAGAGGGAGGATGCTGGTCTACTCATGCAAAAGCGGGTGCTCTGCACCTTTGGCCTGTCCAACTGCCTCTCCAGGTCACTACACTGCCCCCAGAAGCTTGTACTGTTGGCACTATGCATGTTGAGTACACTACTTCATGCACTTTCTGTCTCAACCTAATGTGTCCTATATCACTCTAGCATAAGGAAAATTTGAACTCAACAGAGCTCATGACCTTTTACTTTATCTTACCCAGCAAACTGAAGCCCGTTTCTATCAAGTGTTTTTTTTTACGAAAAGATAACTTTTTAGTCCCGATCATGTGAGCTCAGATTGTATGTGTGTAAATGCTCCTGCTTTCAGTATTATTATTTCATAGCTATGAGTTCTACTTCATCAGGTGTTTATGCAGTCTCTGATTACAGTCATTCACCATCACATACAGTCATTCTATTCCGAATATATATTTCTCCCACAAAACTGATGATTCACTGATATCTTTCCAGGCTTTAATAATGCACTGGACAGTTCTTTATCCAGTTCCAGTCATTTCTCTTCTCTTCGCTTCTCTTTAGTAGTTAGGTGTTAGGTGTTTGATGCAGACAGTAATTTAACCCCTCGTATACACAGTAACATAGTTTTTATCATCACAGGATCCACCTACCCAGGTGACTGGTTAAGGAATGAGAAGCTACTCCCTGCAGCAGTTAGGGTTAAGTCTTCTGGTCATGTTGTAAGCAATGGCTGTGACTACTTCAACCCAACAGGCTCAGCAGAGTTTCCACCCCAACCAGTTTAAACATGTTCAACTTCAGCCGAAATGCTCATCATGTCTAACCGACAATGAGGCAAGTGAGCAAAAGTTAAACTGAACCAGAGTAAAGGCCGGATCTAGTTAAAGATCATGTCCGAGATAAACATGAAAACCCTGGCGTATGTACCATCCTGGATATTGTTATCTGCTAGTTTCTATAGACTGTTACTTTAGAGCTGGGATGTGGTGTAGAATCTGACATGGTATATGATATAGTGAAGCGTGTTGTCAGTTATAGTGAAAGTGAGACACACTGCTTGTTTAAAAAGTTTCCATTCCTCTCTTAGATGGTTTTATTTATTTATTTCTTCCTCCACACGAGATTCTTTCATCTTTGCTGTTTTAGTCTCTTTGATGTGGTTGGAAGTTTCAACAGTCCAGCCTCTACCACACTGTGTCCGTTCCATCACAACTCTAGGTACTGCTAAATATACCCTCAAACATGAAATATACTTCACAGGTTACAGAAGTCTTTGTACAATGACTGATGAGGGCAGAGTTTAATCCTCATTAGCTAGAGGTCCCACGGTCAGCTGTGACATTTGTCCCTTTTATTATTCTGAGTCCTTTTGATTCTGTTATCTGTTATAAATGCCTATAGCTTTTATACTATGAGGGATAATTTGGTATATCATGCACCCTATTGTCTCTACTCATATCGCATCTCATTTGTTAATGAAATTAGATCTGGGTTGAATGGCCTTTCTTGGACATCCTTTCCTGTAGATACACCTACTTGGGAAAACAGCATGAAGGCATTGTTAATAGTGTTGGTGGTGATTATGCTGTAAAATGTAAACATATGTTCTTCAGAAAACGCATCATATCTAACGCACGTTTTATAGACTTGTCTTAAATAGCTGCCTTTCCACACGCTGTCTGACTCAGACTAGTCTAGTACGGTACAAAGTTCCGATTGGCAGAGTTTCACCAAGAGGATACAAGAACTCCAATTCTCTTCCTTTTCTGATTCTGCCGGTGCGTCTCCCCATCCACATGCATCATTTCTTTCTGGCTCTTTCTGACTATTTGCTAGTGATTATGAAGAGACTCCCTGCCTTTACAAAAGAAGATGCACTTCCAAGCACACAGAGGGGATATCCTTTCCAGGGTGAGCAAAGGTGGCCAGAGTGTGAATGGGCTTCTTCTCTGTCTCAAGAAGTGATTAAAAGGTCACATTGTCTTTTCATGGGTGCATGGCCTTTCTCAGTAAGATGATGGTTACTTCTACTTACTGACACTCTAGCCTGCGGCCTCTTGCTCTGCCAGCATTCATGTCCTTAACCAAGGTGTACGAGTTCAAAAGTATTCATACCGACTCATATACAAGTTTTTAATTTTGTCTCAGGTTATGTGGATCAGCCAGACCCTGCCTCTATGTCCTCAGCCACTTCTGCACATGGGGGGACGTTACTATAGAACTTCCTGAAATACAGTATAATCATATGTAAAATGATGTGCTAATAATGTACAGTGCACTGGACAGCCATTTATATTTATGTATTCATCAAAACATTAGTAAAGACAACTTGTCATGTGTGAACTTAAAAGACTAAGTTCCTTGTTTGTTACTCTTGAATGTTTTGACCACGCGAGGTCCGCACCCAGTCAAAGGCTTTGAGTAGTGACGTCTGTTTTCGTGCTTATTGATGTGCATGGTTGGACTCTAGTTCAACCTCCTGTTGTGCAAGCCAATCAGCTTTCAGCACCGACCTATAAAGCTGCTTTACAACAGTTTTAGGTTCAGATGCTGTTCTTAAAACTGGAAGTAGCTGTAAGACTGTTATCTTCAGAAGCTGTAAGTGCTTATAGAATGTTACTTTATTCAGTGATGTGTGATTGGAAATGTATTTTAATGAGATTATATGTTCAGTATGTAGTGCTTTACAATGTGTTTGTAACAAAATAGTTTGGTAACACTTTTTAGAATACAACTTTAAGGTGAATTTAATAAATTCTGTTATACCTTCATTTCAGATAATCTGTGAATAATTCCAGAAGTCATAGATAATCTACAGGGAAATATAAAATTGAAAATATAAAATATATATACGTAATGTAATATAAAATATATATGCAGATATTGTTCTGTTCCAGTAACACTGGATTGCAGTTGGATTTTGGCTTGATAGTTTAAATATATTATTTAATAATCATTTCCTGAAGTGTTTTTAAATGAACTGAACACCGGTTTGTTTGGGTTTCAGGAGATTCCTTAATTGAAGAGTTTAGCAATGATGCTATTTTGTCTACTTCTTTTGCTCTTAACAGCATCAGGTACAGTTTCATTTGCTTTCCATTACATTTTCTTTCTTGTTGTAAAATATATTAGATGTATTTCTAAAATACAGTTTTCATGAATATTTTAACGGCACCCTTTATTTACTTGTTAAATAATAATAAATAATAGGTTACACTTATATAGCGCCTTTCACAAACCCAAGGTCGCTTTACAAAAATAAACCAACAAACAAAACAAAACAAAACAAAACAAAAAAAAAAAAATCATTTAGAGTGAAAATGTTTAGAGAAAAGGTAAGTCTTTAAGTGAGTTTTGAAGATGGAAAGAGAGGGTGAGGTGCGTATAGATGAGGGTAGGGAGTTCCAGAGTGTGGGGGCAGCAACACTAAATGACCTGCCACCCATGGAGGAAAGCCTGAACCTAGGTACAGCTAAGAGACCAGAGTCAGAGGACCTTAGCTGACGTGATGGGAGGTAAGGATGAAGGAGGGCTGACAGATAGGTGGGTGCTAGGCCGTGTAGGGCTTTAAAGGTCAGGAGAAGGATCTTATAGTGGATGCGCTCTGTAACTGGTAGCCAGTGTAGCTGAAGAAGGATGGGGGTGATGTGTGCGGATTTCTTGGTGCGGACTAAGACTCTGGCTGCGGAGTTTTGAATATACTGTAGAGGGCGAAGGGTTTTGGAGGGTAGACCATGGAACAGAGCATTGCAGTAATCTAGCCTAGATGAAATAAAAGCATGAACCAGAGTCTCAGCATCTTTCAAAGTGAGCAGTGGGCGGAGCCTAGCAATATTACGAAGATGAAAAAAGGCAGACTTTGTCAGGGATTTGATATGGGAAACAAAACTGAGGCAGGGGTCAAACAGAACACCAAGGTTCCGCACAGTAGTGGATGGGGTGACTGGTGTGTCATTAACGACAAGCACACAGTCGGAGTGAGCAGAGACAGCTGTCTTAGTACCAATAATTATAAACTCAGTTTTTTTACTATTAAGCTTCAGAAAGTTAGCATTCAACCAGTTTGTCAACTCCTGAATGCAGTGCAGCAGTGAGGAAGGTGGAGAAGAGTCGGTGGGTTTGAGGCTGAGGTAAATCTGAATATCATCGGCATAACAATGAAAATTGAGGCCATGAGAACGGATAATATTACCCAGGGGTAAAATATAGATGATAAACAGCAGGGGACCCAGGACAGAACCCTGAGGGACTCCCTGAGTAACCAGAGCAGTGTTCGATCTGTGCTTCCCTAAGGTCACAAACTGAGACCTATCTGATAAGTATGACACAAACCAGGACAGTACTACGGAGGAGAGACCGACAGAAGAGAGCCGTAAGATCAGTGTATGATGATTGACCGTATCGAAAGCTGCAGTAAGATCAAGCAGGAGTAAGATAGAAGCAGAACCGGAGTCTGATGACAGGAGTAGATCATTTACCACAAGGACTAGAGCAGTCTCAGTACTGTGATGACAGCGAAAGCCTGACTGAAAAGTCTCAAAGAGATCACTGGTGCTAAGAAAATCTTGAAGCTGTGAAGCTACAACCCTCTCAAGTGTCTTAGAAACAAATGGTAGATTAGAGATAGGCCTGAAGTTTTCCAGAGCTGAGCTATCAAGGCCTGGCTTTTTAATAATGGGAGTAACAGCAGCCGTTTTCAGGTCACAGGGGACATGACCAGTAGTAAGAGACAGATTAATGAGATGGGCGATAGGAGTGGAGATATCGGAAAGACAAAGCTTCACGAGTGAGGTCTATTATTATTATTATTATTTATTTATTTATTTATTAGGTGGCACCTCAAAGGTAGACATAGTCTCTGTCAGGGGACTGAAGTATATTCAGGACGGGGTGACTATTAGTCTGAATTGCTCTTTTTCGTCCTCTGAAGCATCAACGGCTGCATGGTTCAAACAGACTCCAGGAGAGAAGCTTCTTCTCATCGTCTCTGCTTATCATTCTACAGCAGCTGTTTTTCATAACGGCTTTGAGAAGAGCAGACGCTTTAATGTGTTAAAAGACAGAAACACGTTTATTCTGAACATCTCAAACGCAGAACCATCTGATTCAGCTACATACTACTGTTCTGTTGCCTATTATACAGATATTGCACTAGCAGACTGGACAGTCTTAGTCCTCAAAGGTAGGTGCTACTTAATTACAGCACTATATGTAAATCAAACTCTCTCTCTCTCTCTCTCTCTCTCTCTCTCTCTCCTTATTTCTCTAGAGAGTCATGGAACTACTCATACATTATACCTAACCTCACCCAACAGGATAGAAACCTTTTTGTTCTTTTGTTTAGACGCTCCATCAAGTCACTTTGCAATTCTCCAACATCCTGTATCAGCTCCTGTTGAACTGGGAGGCGATACAACTTTGCAGTGTTCAGTACTCACAGATACGTCTGCAGGAGAACACAGTGTGTACTGGTTCAGACACGGATCAGGAGAATCTCATCCGGGAATCATTTACACTCATGGAAACAGGAGTGATCAGTGTAAGAGCAGCTCTGAGACTGATTCTTCTACACAGAGCTGTGTCTACAAACTCCCCAAGAGGAACCTCAGCCTCTCTGATGCTGGAACTTACTACTGTGCTGTGCTCATGTGTGGAGAGATCATCTTAGGGAACGGAACTAAACTGGACTTTGTAGGTAAGATCAGATCCTTTAAAGGAAAATGAATAACATTAAACTCTAACGGGGAACTCCTTTACATCAAATATGTGGCTTATTATTAAAGCATATTAAATCTGCTTATTACAGAGAACAGTGGTTTGAGACCAACCATCATTGCAGTAGCAGCATCAAGCATCATATCCATGTGTGTGATTATATTTATATTCTGTAAAGCTCACATATGCCATCATAAAGGTAGGTTTTAGTTGTTGAGTTGGTAAAATTGTCTTTAATAATTCCTGCAAATAATGCAGTGATGTAATACATTTATCTGATTTACTCTTTTTGCTGAAGATGCTGCTGAAGGTCGTACAGTTAGCCAGGTATTTATTTCAATCTCTCATACACGTTCTGTTAAACTGAAGCTACAGAGCCTTGCTCTTTGCTGAACTGTTTAGTAGTGAAACCTATTAACTACAGGCTGTTTCTGCAGGCTGTAGGCGATGAAGCTTTGTACATGGCAGCAGGGAGTTTCGACAGTAAACCATCATCCCCCAGAGACAACAGAAATGTGTTTAAAGACTCTGAAACATATTCCCAGATCATATATTACCAACAAAACTGAGAAAATCATGCAAGCTTAAAAAGCCCTCAGCTCTTTGTTACTCTTGGATGTTTAATGACTGGTGTTTTAGTGGTTTCTGTGATTGTGATTTTAAAATGATTTCTGTTCCAGAATGTTTTCATTTACTGAAAAAAGAATGCACATTAAAACTGGATAAGATTTCTTTGTGTGTGTGTGTGTGTGTGTGTGTGTGTGTGTGTGTGTGTGTGTGTGTGTGTGTGTGTGTGTGTGTGTGTGCGCACGCAAGGGGTATCAAACGACCATCTCCCCATCTGTAAATAAAATCCTACTGACTTGCACAAAGGCAGCAACACAGGGACCACACAGAAAACCCTGATTACATAATCAAATAGGTCAGTGTTAGGGTCCTTTGAAAGTACAGAGCAGAGACCCTGAACTCTTCATGTGATTAGAATCCAGACTATAACTGCCCGTAAAACTGTCTCCGGTTAGTCAGACTGAATCTGATTGCTATGTGAGATGGAATATGTAAATCCAGTCATTACCAAATGTTGATCTGTTCAGCTTCTGTTATCTGCAGTTTGCTTTGCACAGTAGTCTCTTTTCTCTATTTCATTTGTACTCGTCTCCATGTGTGTCCTCCTGTACTAGAAGGGGTTTGGTAGGCCAGTAGCCAGTGTCTTGGAGAAATAGAAAAATTTGTACAGTTATAACATGTGTCTAAAATGCATCTCGGACCACCTCCTGAAGTGATTTGAGTGATTGGACGTGTACTTGTTTTATAGTGTATTAAATGCATTTTCATTCGCATTGTTATTTCGCTTGGTTAATTCGTATCTAGTTCTGGAGCTGTGTTACAGAAACATCCTGGATCCTGGTCCTGCATTTTCACAATCCTCATTCATACACAGATCATATGTCACTTGTTCCTCCCACCTTGTGTACTTCATGCCTCATTCAACAACCCATGCTGTAAGCGTTCGGGTGGGGACACCTGCAGCTAGCAGAGAGCAGGAGCGGCGGCGCCAGCCCAAGGCAACTACAGTCCGGAAATCCAGCCCCCAGAATGCCTGGGGCTGATCACCCAACAAGCTATACCTGATACGTGGGCCATATAAGCTGGTTTGTTGATCTTTGAACAACAGTACTGTCATTTCGAACTGAGAGGGCTATGGTGGCTTACATAATGGCCCTGCTCACTGGCAGGGTGCTGAGCTGGGCAACTTCCATCTGGGAACAAGGATCCGACAGCTGTTCGTCGGTGGCTCAGTTCTCTGAAGCCATGCATCAGGCCTTCCTCAAGATGGAATGAGGAGGCACTCATGGCCTTATTCAAACAGAGCTTGAATGAACTTTAAAGATGAGTTGGCCACTTGGGACCTGCCACCCACCCTAGAGAAATTGTATGACATGGCTTTTGCCATAGACCGCCTCAGAAATGGGCGTGAGTTCCCCAAGAGTTAGAAATCTCAGGTGGCAAGGACTGTGATGGACTGCACCCAACCTCCGATCCTGTGGGTGGGCCCCCATTTGGAGACCTTGGTGTTGTACATAATCTGCATTGCCCAGCTCCAACTTGTACTGGGGTCCCCATGGTTGGTACAACGCAACCCACACACTGATTTGGCCAAGTCGATAGTGACCTGGGGTCAGCAGTTTCAGGGGGTGTGCTTAAACCAGCAGTCCTCTTGCCGCTCTGAAGGGTCCAAAGCACTACCGCTGGACCCCGACCTCTTGGAGGATGCCGCGGAGTACCACGACCTCAGAGCAGTCTTTAGCGGAGACAGTGCTCATGTGCTACCTCCTCACAGGGAGTATGACTGTGCCATCAACCTCCTGCCTGGGACAACCAGTCCCTGAGGCAGGTTGTTCACCCTGTCCGCCCCAGAGAAGGCGGCAATGGAGGAGTACATTCGGGCGGTGCTGGCTAAAGGGTTAATTTAGCCCTCAACTTCTCCGGCACAGGCAGTGTTCTTCTTGGTGGGGAAAAAAGCACAGGACACTCTGCCCCTGCATTGATTATCTGGGCTTTAATGCTATCACATGAAGGACCGCTATCACAGTGAAGGACCGCTATACCTTGCCGTTGATATACACCACGTTTTAGGCACAGTAGCTGGACTTGCACAACACCCACAACCTCATCCGCACATGGCAAGAGGATGAGAGAAAGATGCCCTTCATCGCTCCCTCGGGTCTCTACGAGTACCGTGTGTTGCCCTTTGTGTTGATGAATGCTCCTGTCGTCTTCCAGCGGTTCATTAACAAGGTCCTGAGGAAAGCCCTGGACCATTATGCCTATGTGTACCTGTACAACCTTCTAATATTCAATTTTACCTGGGAAGAACACATAGGACATGTCCGGTGTATTCTCCAGTTACTGCTGGAGAGTCACCTGTATGTGAAATGTTGGATTTTCATGTGCCCATGGTTTCCTTTTTGGGATTTATTATCTCCAATGGAACCCTGGCCATGGACCCAGCCAAGATCCGCGTGGTCCGGGATTGGCCCCATCCATCCTCCCTAAAAGCAGTCCACGATTCTTGAGGTCGTGATCTGAACGCAATTTGTACGGCGGTGCAGGCAAGCCGGGGGCAAGGCCCGAGCAGCCCTAGTAGCCACCTTGTGGGCACACAAGCATGCAATGGATCGCAGAAGACGGGACTCCCACCTACTGTCAGGGGCAATAGGTCTGGCTATCCGCCAAAGATGTCCTGCTGCGCACAGTCGCACGGAAGCTGGAAGCAAATGTGATAAACTGCCTGGTGCTTCTTATTTAAGTCTCTGTTCCACTTTAAATAGTGCAGCAGTTACTTGCACCCCTACATGTGTCTGAACGTAACTGCTACATCACTTAAAGTAGAACAGGAAATAAGAAGCTAACTTCAGCTTTATATAATATCTGTTATATACAGAGGTTTTTCAGAGATACCTGTGCATCTTTCAACAAGACATTGCAATACCCCATTCTGCTCATATTACAAGGACATGGATGCAGAAGAGGGTGGTGGTGCTGAACCTGCCTGCCTGTAGTCCTACCCTGTCCCCAGTACAGAATTTATTATCGCATACATCACAGAGGATTTGATTATTCTGGCTCATGTTTATGGCTGTTTTTATTCCGGAGATAATAACAGGCCTTGGCCTGTCTTAATCTAAAAGCAAAATCCCAAAACTCTTCATCAATTAGAGGCATGAACTGCAGAGCAATACTTTAAACTTGGTTTATGACCTGGATAAGCCTGCTCACCATGTGAAGTACCAGAACCAGCAGGCAGTGGCATGACTTTTCAGAAGTGTTGTTCCTTCACACAGAATGACCCACAGTCAAGCAGAGGATGATGATTTGAAGAGAGTGAAGTAAAGGAGTAATAAGTAAAATGAAGATACCAGTTCTACAGGAGGAGAAAAATGATAAAGGAGGAGAAATATGAGGTGATGATGTGGACAGGTAGCAGAGTATGGAAGACAGATGTGATCTAATAGGTCAGGCTTTAGTGTATTGCCTGCTCTGTGTGTTGGTGGAAACATGTTCTGATAGATGTAAGCAGGACAAATGGAGCTCTAATCTAATGAAAGCTTGTCTAATGGGAGATGAATGGGCTGGAGTCTGATTGACTGGAAAGCTTGATGTCCATCTCATCCATAAAGTTCCCCAGAGAACCAAAAGACCGATGTCTCTGATGACAACAACAATGACATAAAGGTTTATGATGTTACAGCCGGGTTTCAGTGTTTTCACTGTACAGCTTACAGTGTGATCCTGACACTGTTAAATATAATCCATTACGTTGTAGAAAGAATGGGAAGCTATGGAAACTGATACAGCTCACTCCATTCTTACACTCATGTCTGTATTATTGATGTTACTCAGTAGAAATCTATTACTTCTATTGTTTAATTGTTTGTTTGTAAGAGACTGAACCAGCTTTAGAGGCAAACTGTAAGAAAATTCCAAGTGATTTACATACTGAGCTGTAATTTATACCCCTGCATGTGGTTGGTTTGAGGCCCTGTTCAACTTCCTGTTATAGGAGCCAATCAGCTTTAAGCACAGAATTATAAAACTGCTGTTGTGGTAGCTTTAGGTGCAGAGTAATGCACAGATATCAGCTCCAGTGTATCACAGTCCTTCAAACACTGTAAGTTAATTATGGAATTTATTTTGATCCAGTAATACTGTATTGTAACTGTACTGCAGTTTATATGTACATAGTTTATTAATCATTTACTGACGTGTTTATAATGTAACTGAGTAGTGTTTTGTAGGAGGAGCATTACTGGAACAGTCTGGCAATGATTCAAATGTGTCTACTTTTGCTGTCAGCAGCATTAGGTACTGTTTCATTTCATATCTCATTCATTTTATATGAATTCTGCCTATAAATCACTTACATACTGTATTTGTAATACACAGTTATAAATATTTACACAGTAACATTTATTTATTTATTTATTTATTTGTTAGGTGGCACCTCAAAGGTAGACATAGTCTCTGTCAGGGGACTGAAGTATATTCAGGACGGGGCGACTATTAGTCTGAATTGCTCTTTTTCGTCCTCTGAAGCATCAACGGCTGCATGGTTCAAACAGACTCCAGGAGAGAAGCCTCTTCTTATCGTCTCTGCTTATCATTCTACAGCAGCTGTTTTTCATAACGGCTTTGAGAAGAGCAGACGCTTTAATGTGTTAAAAGACAGAAACACGTTTATTCTGAACATCTCAAACGCAGAACCATCTGATTCAGCTACATACTACTGTTCTGTTGCCTATTATACAGATATTGCACTAGCAGACTGGACAGTCTTAGTCCTCAAAGGTAGGTGCTACTTAATTACAGCACTGTACTGTATGTGGTCTATGCAGTTTTAACACCACCTGTACTGGAGACAGTTTGCCAGTTAATGTCGCTACACTACATCTCTCTATCTCTATACAACATCTTTTCCTCTCTTTAGGTTCACCTACACGTCTCTCTGCTGTTCTCCAACATCCTGTATCAGATCCTGTTGAACTGGGAGGAGATACAACTTTGCAGTGTTCAGTACTCACAGATACGTCTGCAGGAGAACACAGTGTGTACTGGTTCAGACACGGATCAGGAGAATCTCATCCAGGAATCATTTACACTCATGGAAACAGGAGTGATCAGTGTAAGAGCAGCTCTGAGACTGATTCTTCTACACAGAGCTGTGTCTACAAACTCCCCAAGAGGAACCTCAGCCTCTCTGATGCTGGAACTTACTACTGTGCTGTGCTCATGTGTGGAGAGATCATCTTTGGGAGCGGAACTAAACTGGACTTTGTAGGTAAGATTAAATAGTGTGTAACTTGTATGATCTGCTCAGGTGCTCAGTTTTTACTTATAATATCTGAAACAATATTTACTTCCTCCACTGATGCAAGAGACACTAGATTTACCCAGAGCTGTGAGAAAAGCAATTTTCCCTTTTCTGCTGAGTTTAGAGATAAATCACTATGTACACTGCTCAAAAAAATTAACGGAACACTTTTTAATCAGAGGACAGCATCGACATCATTTAACTTCAGGGATATTGATGTGGTCTGTTAAGTAGTAGGGAGGGCCGTTAATCAGTTTCAGC
The DNA here is from genome assembly GCA_024036415.1 of Prochilodus magdalenae. Classification (NCBI taxonomy): domain Eukaryota; kingdom Metazoa; phylum Chordata; class Actinopteri; order Characiformes; family Prochilodontidae; genus Prochilodus; species Prochilodus magdalenae. The sequence continues at coordinate 8,410 of JAMWET010005175.1, read as the reverse complement.
TGCTTTGGTGTTAATGAAATTAACAACAGTTGCAGTAGAGGAGCAACAATAAGACACCCCCCAAAACAGGAATGGTTTAAAAGGACGAGGTCATTGACATTTTGTCCCCCCTCATCTTTTCCCACTGATTCTTCACTAGTTTTGCAGTTGACTTGGGTCAGCGTCACTACTAGTACCATGGTGTGGTACCTGGACCCTACAGAGGTTGCACAGGTAGTCCAACTACTGAAGGATGGCACATCAATATGTGCCATTGCCACAAGGTTTGCTGTGTCTCCCAGTACAGTCTTAAGAGTACGGTGGAGATTCCAGGAGACAGGCAGTTACTGTTAGACAACGGCACCCTGACTGCTATTAGGTATCAGGATGAAATCCTTGGACCCGTTGTCAAACCCTACGCTGGTGCAGTGGGTCCTGGGTTCCTCCTGGTGCACAACAATGCCCGGCCTCATGTGGCGAGAGTATGCAGGCAGTTCTTGGAGAATGAAGGAATTGATACCATTGACGGGCCCACTGGCTCGCCTGACCTAAATCCAATAGAACACCTCCGGGACATTATGTTTCTGTCCATCCGACGCCACCAGGTTGCACTTCAGACTGTCCAGGAGCTCAGTAAAGCCCTGGTCCAGATCTGGGAGGAGATCCCCAGGACACCATCCATCGTCTCATTAGGAGCATGTGGAGGCCATACAAACTACTGAGTACCATTCTGAGTTGCTGCAATGGAATTTGGGTTAAATGAACGAGCCTGCTGCATCAGTTTTTCACTTTGATTTTCAGGGTGTCTTTGAATTCAACCCTCTGTAGGGTGATCATTTTCATTTCCATCAAACGATGTGGCATCCTTTCGTTCCTAACACATTACCCAGTCTATATGAGGAAAGATATTCTGCATGATTTTTTTCCCATTGAGATCTGATGTGTTTTCAAAGTGTTCCCTTCATTTTTTTGAGCAGTGTACATTCATTTGTTTGGGAAAACAATGTAAATAAATGACCTTTAGTGTTTGTTTTTTTCTGTTTAGTATTTCATTCTTATTATTTTACTTATATATTATATAAATTATATATACTTATATTACTATTTTATATACTACTTATATATTGAACAAAGTGTTCTGTTATTAAAGTCTACTTTCTTGATTATTATAGAGAACAGTGTTATGGTCCCAGTCATTCTTGGTTTAGCAGCATCAACCATCATATCTATTGCTGTGGTCTTACTAGTGTGTAGAAAATTACACAGCAGAGACCATAAAGGTAAGTTTAATCTATCTTATCTATCTATCTGATATTATTGTTTATTTCCTTGTTAATTTATTTGTATCGTCAGTTAAATATTAATGTAATTAGTTTGAATAATATATTTGTTATTTGTTGAAGTTGCTGATGAAGGTCATTCAGTCCAAGCAAACCAGGTAATTAGTTCATTTTTCCAATAACGGATAGACTTTGGCGTATTGATACATGAAAAAACATGAATTTTGCATTAACGTCATAACAGTTACAGAGTGTTATATAAGTAATACATTTCAACATTATAATGACTTTTACCTAGAAATACTTTTCTGCTAAACTCTCATTTTGCTCAGTGAGTTTACAGAAATGCATTAACACTGTTTCCTTCTACAGGGTTCAGGTGACGAAGCTTTGAACTATGCAGCGCTGAGTTTCAACAATAAACCATCCTCCTCCAGAGGCACTAGGAGACCACAGAAGCTTAAAGACACTGAGGTGTACTCACAGATCAAATACCCCCAGTAAAGCTCATCTCCCCTAATCTACCCTCTTACGGTCAATGTAATGTTATTTGATAGAGACCTGCCACATACTGTATCACTACTGTAAAACAGCATCATTAAAGAAGATACGCTGTGTTAGACACGACTGAGCTAACCTTGTGTGTGTTCGCGTGCAAGTGTGTGCGCGTGGGTGGAGATGATTGAACAACTGCTAAGCCTTAAGGCTACATGTAAGCTGATAGACTCACTGCCTCTACTTTGACTCTGGTAGCTATTAGCAGAGGCAGCTGGCATTTAGGCTTTTCAGTGCAATTACAATTAGTTTGGGTTTTGGGTTTGGGTTTGGGTTTTTCATGGTCATTCAACAATGACCATCAGACACATACTTGAAAAAGAAAGACAAATGTATATATCTGCTACCATTCTTTTATGTAGTAGTGAAAACAACAGAATAAAATTATTATTAATTATTATTATTAAGATCTAGAAGTTACCACAGAAAAATACACAGGGTGAATGAGGTTTTGAAGAACTCAAGGCTCAGGAACAGGGGAAACACTCTGAAAAAAAAAAAAAAACACAAAGATTTTCAAAGGTACCAGAGAGCTAGAGGGAACTCAGAATAATAAAACAAAGACTAGCATGAAAGACAGTCAGCAGTTCGGCGGTTAATGCTCCACAAACACCTAGGGAATGGAAAGACTTTTAAAAGGGAGGAGTAAGGAGCTAGGATATGGAGCAGGTTTATATATATATATTCAGATATTCTTTAAAATCCTATATTACCCTCTAAGGGTTGTATACTGGGACTGCAGTCCTATAACCTTTCAACTTATAAAACTTTATAATACAAAAATGAGAATATAATAAAATGAAATAAATAATGTAATTAAATAATATAATTCTAATACCAAAATATCAGTACATGTATATTAACAGATGATGTACTCTGAGGTGAGTGATAGGACAGTGGCTATTAAAGGGCCAATCAGTTTTGTATTATGGCCGCTGCCCCTGTGCACCACTTCTCCACTGGTTACAAATTGCGTTTGGTTACAAAGAGATATTTTTGATATACCCTGTGACGTTTTCATGTAAGTGATACCTTGTAAGACTTCTGTAGTCACAGATCAGTAACAAGATGATTTAAAACCTATTTTAAAGTATAAACAGTAATAAATAAAACTAAATATTAAAATGTATTTGATATTAAATGTGTATTTTTAATGTAAAACATCCGTAAACAGGTTTCAGTTAATGGTAAACTCAGTTAGTCACAGGAACTATTCACAGTTATAACAGTTAATGTCTTACTCTTCATCTATTAACCCCATTTTATTTAGAAAATGTAATTCATTAAGTCTTTTTACATAACGATACAACCTTGTGAACTATAACTACTACTATGATAAAGCTAAAGGTATGTGGGGGGTGAGAAAGGTGTGTCTGTTAAAGTTCTGTTTAAGCGTCAGTTTTTGATGTGGTTGGAAGTATCAGCAGTCCAGCCTATACTGCAGTGTGTACTCTCTAGGCTGTGGTAAAGCAACTGGTTAATCATGGCTTAAGAAGAGCACTTACACCTCGAGCTGAAAAACAGAAAGTAGAGATGATGTGCAGAACGTGCTTAAAGACTGTAGTGAAGAGAAATGAGGAGGCAGAATGCAAGTGCAAGTACATTTAATGAGAACCAATAGAACTGAAAACAGAAAACTAGAAAACGAAGGTCCTAAAAATGAAAGAAAAGACTACCAAGAACAAGCAAACCAGAAACAGACAGAGCAACAGAAAAACCAACACCAACACAAAACACCAAGCAAACACAAAGAGAACAACCAGCAGGGACTAACAGGGAATACCTGAGAAGGGGTGGAGCCAAAGACTGGGACCAGCTGAGAGGTGTGAAAAGAGGGCTGAGACAAGAAGGAGCTAAAAACCAAAACAAACAGAACCAGGTGGCCCAGGACAACAAAGGCACATGGACGTGACAGGAGAGAAACAGAGTCAACCAGAGACAATCAGGGGCAGGACTAAACGGGATGTTACAGAGAGAGCTGGAAGTTTCCTTTATGGTGTATCTATGAAGAAGTAGTGTGTTCAGGAACAGACCCTGTACTGAGAATGCTGGGAATGCTGTATGGGATTTAATGTGTATCGTATTAGATCCTTAAAATTAGCATCCAGTCATCAGCAGCACACAAACTAGTAATACATGTATAAAATTATCAGCTACCCAAGAAAATCCTGCATAGGGCCCCCAGAAGGCCAAAGCCACACAGCTGTATACAGCAACCACAACCGCACCTGCAGGACCTGCACTCTTCTGGAACTGTATCACTTTAGATGAAGGATTTACTGCTTATTTCAGGAATTGTTAAGTGTAAAGAACAGGGCGTGACACATACTGAGCCAAAGTACCAAGAGCTTTTAAAACACGGAATAGAAGCTTGGAGGAACAACAAAGATCGGTACAGCACGGGGACACAGGGCAAAACCAGATCGTACACCAATGAAAAGAGCGAGGGCCAAAATCCAGGGAAGCAGTCAGAGAAGGGCAGACAGGACAAGAGGGGACAGCTAAGCCGTGAATCAGTATGAGAGGAACAAGGTTCTAGAGCCAGAGATCTGAAGACCAAAGAAGAGCCGATAACGGACAAGCAGGAAGGGGAGGTTGAGGAGAAAAAGGTCGTTAATAAAGAGACGTGAATAACAGGTTTGAAACGGCTAGAAATGCAATAGAAACTTCTCAGTGAGTGTGAGGGTGTGTGTGGCTCATATACTCCGATACCAGCTGGCAATCGGTACACTGGTGAACCAGACCGAGGGGGATAGGCGGAGCGTGAACCTGTGGGTCTGACGTCGTCGGACTGTGGCCTCTGAGAACTGAAGTCCGGAGGAACGGAAGCAGGCAGATCCACAGACATGACAGGAGTCAGAACTTGCTGTTGCATCATACTGCTCACTCCAAGTTGATAATAGCAGAGAGATTCTGCTGGACCTTTACATTACATTAATGTGTTGCTGTATGTTCCCTCACTGGTCTTTATTCTGTTCTGTTAGTTTAGTCTTTATCATTAGGAAACGTCTTAAACCTGTAACTGGAATACGGAATTCAAATATAGCCAGTTCATGTGATGTGAATGAATTGGATAATTGATTTGGTTGTTTGTACTTGTTTTCCTCTCAGCAGCACTCGGTACAATTTAAGCTTCTTCTTTATTACATACTACATCTTCATCTTTCAGGTGGAGCCTCGAAGATCAACATTCAGAATGGGGGGAATATATATCTGACTTGCTTTTTCTCCTCTACTGATGCATCAGCGACTGCATGGTTCAAACAGACTCCAGGAGAAAAGCCTCTTCTCATTGTCTCTGCTTTTCGTTCTGCAACAGTCACATACCATAACGGCTTTAAGGAGAGGGGCCTACGTCTATTGTGTAGCAATGTTAAGAAACACTGGTTCTCCATATCAGACTTTTAAAAACATTTCTTTTATATTTCTAAAGCACTGATTTCCAGGCTTTGTATATCACACTCACAGACACATTCAGATTAAAATATAAAGAATTTCTTTTTTGCTCATTACAGAAAGAAGTCTGCTGGATCCGACCCTTGTTGTTTTAGCGGTGTCGAACATCATATCCCTCGCTGTGGTTTTATTACAGTGTATAAAACACAACAGTCATCATAAAGGTAGGTTTTACTCCTGAAACTGATGTTAAGTATGAGGTATCTAACGCTAGTGTAGGTGTGTAGTGCACAGTAATAGTGTATTACTGCATGTTTGAATGATTTACTTGTTGTATGTTGAAGATGCAGCTGAAGGTCTCACAGTTCATGCGTATCAGGTAATTCACTCACTGTTATAAAGCTCTGCTGATAAACTCAGACTGCAGAGCGTCTCATTATGTGCAGCTAGTCAGCAGTAAAACTGAACTACAGTGTATTAAATACAGTCTCTTTCTGCAGGCTGCATGGGATGAAGCTGTGAACTTTGCAGTGAAGAGTTACAGCAATGAACCGCAGCAGATGATTGAAGATGATTACTTGAAGGTCATATATCACCAACAAAACTGAATTAATAAAGCTTACTAAACTCCCACCCTGTACCATACTGCTGTAATGTGCACTTACTGAGGAATACACTTGCTAATATTATTATTATTATTAATATTATTATTAATAATAATAATAATAATATTGTTGTTGTTGTTGCACTGCATTGGAACACAATAACATTTATTAAGTATGATAAATAGAATTTATACATAGGTGGAGTAATTGTAGCCTTTGTTCAATATACTCTCTTTGTGTGTGTGTGTGCATGTGAGCAAGTGTGCGTCTGTGTGTGTGCATGCGTGACAGAGACAGATAAAGATCAAAGAACACTGTTTCAAGAGACACTGAAGTGACTGTTAAGGACTGTTAAGGCTCGAGGAGGTTTTTGCTTTGGCCACCTTCAAACTGACTCACTGTGTCTACTTTCATTCTGTAACTTTCATACAGCTTTAACGATATGAAGCAAATCTATAATTAAAATCCAGAAAACATATACAAACATCAGAAACACAAAGATCTAAAAAAGAGAAAAGATTAGAATAACAGAATAACAAATGAATTCAATCTGATCTGGTGTGACTTTTTATTTTTCTCAGAAACTGTACCTGGTAAAACTGGGAGCGACGCCAGCCAAGCCAGGAGAGAAATGGGTTTTAATGAGTCCGGGATGTTACACAACAACAGAACACAAGACAGCAGAGAATAGGGACAACACCTAGTCATAAAACAAGAGGGCAGGTGAGGGGTCAGAAACCGGAGGGTCAGGCAGGCGAACGAAATCAAAAGAAAAAACGAAAGTTGAAAACTAGAGGAGACAGGAGCAGCGTCAAGAGCCAGAGAGAAAATAGCAACCAGGCAGACTAGTACAAAGGGAAGATTCAGACGGCGTGGTAAAGAGGGAAATCAGGTCAAAGCACATAGAGTCAGAACAGAGTTAGGAAATGCTCAGAACTGCAACGGTGAGGTAGGCAAAGCTTCGCGAGGGAGTGTGTGGGGGTGTGGGGCTTAAATACTACTGATGACACCTGGAGTAGTGGAGTGTGAGCATGTGGGCGTGACGTCATTGGACTGTGAGTTCAGAGTAGTGGCCGGGCCCGGCAGACCTGCAGACGTGACACTGAGAGAATGTGGGGTTTAACAATATGACTGTAGAAGTAAACTAGATTCTCAGATTCCCTTTGTCCATCTAGCGTCCACTGAAAGGATCAGCAAAGGCATCTGAAGCAATCTGTGTATAGGACCACCTTCTAATTTGGTGACCTTCTTAGGGAAGTTGATGAGTTGTAGCAAATCGGTGTCGCAAACAAGCTTATGTAGGAGACAGCAGAGGTAACTGATGCTTCCTGCAACAGAATCACTGTACAGGAGGAAAAACAGAATTTGAGAAGGTTAATTTGGATTAAGAATATGTTTCACAGCCCAATCAAGGCACCTAGAGGCTAAGATATTAGCCTCAAAGTTTTTAATCTGTGTAACACAATTTTGGAACTCCTCTGGACTCCAGTTCCCAGACTGCACAGCTCGATGATGTCACACACAAATCCTCGTGCCCCGCCAATTCCCGGTCTAGTTCACCGGACTACTGACTGCTGTCAGCACTGTTTATAAACCACACATAAACACATACACTTCGCAAAGTTCTGAGGTGTTAAGTATGCCCTGGTATTCCCCTCGTTCATTGCTGTATCGTTCATTGTTGCTGTATTAGGCTTCTGGTTTGTTTATTAAAGACTCTTTGCACTTTGGCTCAGCTAGTGTCCCACCTAGTTTATTGATCCAGACAAATCATCGTTAGCTTAGCGCCAACATGCTACTAGAATCCCATGGTGTTTCTTTCCCTTGTTGTTGAAAGATTGTTGACATTTTTGCACTGCTGCCGTCTCTGCAACAGCTTTGTTCCTCAAGCAATCAGGTTTTTATTAATGTCTCTCTGTCTGTCTCCACTCTTGCACTTTGTACTCAGTTGTTCCATGTTGCACCTTGTTCCTGGAAGAACATAATTTCACTTCACTGTGTACTTCTACATGGATGGAATGACAATAAAAGCCACTTGACTTGATGTGACTTTCATGTATGATGGCCATATGCCCCATTTTACTTGTTTAGCACCTAAAAATGACATCCAGTCAGGATTTCTAAACCACCAAAAATGTCTGGGATTCAACTTACAGTCACTACATACTGTCTGCACTATTCCTTTGATCTTTCTTATTAGGCCCGCCTACAACGTTGGGAAATGCATGCAGTGCCACCAGGACCTTGAAACGAGTGTTTCACTGTGGTACACAAACTAACACAGTCACAGCATTAATTCATAGTTCACTATCTGATGCTGAACCCAACATCAGGTCAAAACTAACCCTGCCACTGTTCATTAATACATTTAAAGACACGTTTTAGAATGACCTTAAACCTCATCACGCAGGCAGCTGTGGTTTGTTGTAAACTGAAAGTTCTGAATGGAATGAAATTAAACGGAATGGTCTGTTATTTAGCTTTGTTATTAGAGAAGTAACTGTTTATGTGTAAAAGTTCATTAACATTGTGGCTTCTGAACGCATTTATACATCTACCCACCTAACCCTAACCCTAACCCTGTAAGTAAGGTGT
>JAMWET010005174.1:30000-35000 GCA_024036415.1 Prochilodus magdalenae | reverse complement strand
TCGGCAGACGGCTGCACCACGCAGGACTACATGCACACAGACCGTTACCACGACTGTCCTTAACACCACGTCACCGTCACCAAAGACTGCAGTGGTGTCGTACCAGACCGTCATGGAGTGACTCAGAATGGCAGCGGGTCATCTTCAGTGACGAGTCCCGCTTTAGTCTTGGTGGAGACGCCCAACGAACCCGTCATCAGTTATTGATCCTGGTCACCTTTATCCTCCTTCCCAACACACCCGCACTCCCACACCTCCTCCTGGTGTAGCTGTTTCTTGATGATGAGTGTATAGATGTATATAAGCCGTACTGATCTCACTAATGTTTAGTCTGGAGTAGTGGTGGATGATCTACACTGTAATCCCACAGTCTGTTTAACTCTAATAAATTCTCTCTGTCGTACATTAAATTGTGTTTATATCACACATTACTGAACTAGTTCAGTTCCAGACGGCGCTTATGATGATATCATCAAAGTTATTATTATGGGCACACTTTATTTGGATGGTCCGCTACAGGTGATCAGGTGATCAGGTTTTTAATATTCTGTATTTGTTATTAATAGCACATAAACAGACACTGTGTATTAAAATAGGAAGGAACACAGATATGCTCTCCTGTTACTCCAGGTGTACTCACGCTCACACTGCCCCCTGGTGGCCCCTAAAGCCCACTGGGCTATACCACCCTGACATGTGATATGTGGATTATTAACGTCTGAACTTTCCACTGCAGTGTTCCACTGGTGTTAGTGAGCTACAGGTGTTCCACTGGCGTTATTGAGCTACAAGTGTTGGACTGGTGTTAGTGAGCTACAGGTGTTCCACTGGTGTTAGTGAGCTACAGGTGTTCCACTGGCGTTATTGAGCTACAAGTGTTCCACTGGTGTTAGCGAGCTACAGGTGTTCCACTGGCGTTATTGAGCTACAAGTGTTGGACTGGTGTTAGTGAGCTACAGGTGTTCCACTGGTGTTAGTGAGCTACAGGAGTTCCACTGATGTTAGTGACGTACAAGTGTTGGACTGGTGTTAGTGAGCTACAGTTGTTCCTCTGCTGTTAGTGAGCTACAGGTGTTCCACTAGTGTTAGTGAGCTACAGGTGTTCCACTGGTGTTAGTGAGCTACAGGTGTTCCACTGGTGTTAGTGAGGTACATGTGTTCCACTGGTGTTCGTGAGCTACGGCTGTTCCACTACTGTTAGTGAGCTACAGGTGTTCCACTGGCGTTATTGAGGTACATGTGTTGGACTGGTGTTAGTGAGCTACAGGTGTTCCACTGATGTTAGTGACATACAAGTGTTGGACTGGTGTTAGTGAGCTACAGTTGTTCCTCTGCTGTTAGTGAGCTACAGGTGTTCCACTAGTGTTAGTGAGCTACATGTGTTTCACTGGTGTTAGTGAGCTACAGGTGTTCCACTGGTGTTAGTGAGGTACTGGTGTTCCACTGGTGTTCGTGAGCTAAGGCTGTTCCACTGGTGTGAGTGGGCTACAGGTGTTCCACTGGTGTTAGTGAGCTACAAGTGTTGGACTGGTGTTAGCAAGCTACGGGTGTTCCACTACTGTTAGTGAGCTACGGGTGTTCCACTGGTGTTAGTGAGCTACAGGTGTTCCACTGATGTTAGTGACGTACAAGAGTTGGACTGGTGTTAGTGAGCTACAGTTGTTCCTCTGGTGTTAGTGAGCTACAGGTGTTCCACTACTGTTAGTGAGCTACGGGTGTTCCACTGATGTTAGTGACGTACAAGTGTTGGACTGGTGTTAGTGAGCTACAGTTGTTCCTCTGGTGTTAGTGAGCTACATGTGTTTCACTGGTGTTAGTGAGCTACAAGTGTTGGACTGGTGTTGGTGAGCTACAGGTGTTCCACTGGTGTTAGTGAGCTACAGGTGTTCCACTGGTGTTAGTGAGCTACATGTGTTCCATTGGTGTTGGTGAGCTACAGGTGTTCCACTGGTGTGAGTGGTCTACAGGTGTTCCACTGGTGTTAGTGAGCTACAGGTGTTCCACTGGTGTTAGTGAGGTACAGGTGTTCCACTGGTGTTAGTGAGCTCCAGGTGTTCCACTGGTGTTAGTGAGGTACAGGTGTTCCACTGGTGTTAGTGAAGTACAGGTGTTCCACTGGTGTTAGTGAGCTACAGGTGTTACACTGGTGTTAGTGAGCTCCAGGTGTTCCACTGGTGTTAGTGAGGTACAGGTGTTCCACTGGTGTTAGTGAAGTACAGGTGTTCCACTGGTGTTAGTGAGCTCCAGGTGAGTGGTTATTAAAGATTTTGTATTTTCTGGATATGAACATTATTAGAACCTCCATCTGGGATATTCCTTCTTTCGGGACGGGGATTGTTTGTCCTAGCTGAACCACAGATGGTTTATTGAATCAGGCCCGGATGGTTCTGTGTTGATCTGCAGACACTTTGGTTTAAATTATTATAACTCTTCCCATCGCCGGCCACAAACTCTCTCTCCTCCCGCTGAGTGTTTTCCGGATCCTGGTGGGCTCCTTTTGTTCCGAATGCTCTCGTTTGGGGGGGGGGGGGAGTCCCGGGGGTGGGAGATGAGAAGCTGTTTGTGTGATTTCGGAAAACAAAAGCTGCTGTTTCTGCTAATTGATTCTCAGAGCCGAGGGAGCTCAGCAAGCAGCGTTCCTAATTCTCTCAGAGAGAAAATACACACAGATTATATACCCCACCCCATTACAGAAATATCTACCGTGTGCTTCCACTCACTGGCCACTTTATTAGAAACACCCGCCTTGTGCATTCACTCACTGGCCACTTTATTAGAAACACCCGCCTTGTGCATTCACTACCTGGCCACTTTATTAGAAACACCCACCTTGTACTTCCACTATCTGGCCACGTTATCAGAAACACCCACCTTGTGCTTCCACTAACTGGCCACTTTATTAGAAACACCCACCTTGTGCTTCCACTAGCTGGCCACTTTATTAGAAACACCCACCTTGTGCTTCCACTAACTGGCCACTTTATTAGAAACGCCCACCTTGTGCTTCCACCAACTGGCCACTTTATTAGAAACACCCACCTTGTGCTTCCGCTAACTGGCCACTTTATTAGAAACACCCACCTTGTGCTTCCGCTAACTGGCCACTTTATTAGAAACACTCACCTTGTGCTTCCGCTAACTGGCCACTTTATTAGAAACACCCACCTTGTGCTTCCCCTAACTGGCCACTTTATTGGAAACACCCGCCTTGTGCTTCCACTAACTGGCCACTTTATTGGAAGAGTAAATGTAAACACTGTATGTTTTTATGATTTCATGATTCTCCAGATTTTCCAGAATGTCACAGCTTCCTCTGATCCGGATCTGTACGTTCCCAATGTCGGAACCTCAGTAGTTCCCACCATGGTTTTGGGAAACACTTGCGTCACAATTGCATGGTTCCAACTATGTAGTTAGTAATCATGCCTTCGGGAAACACACCCCTGGAGAGTCCCACACACCTGGCCCCTAAAGACCTTCATTACCTGGATCAGGTGTGATACACTATGGTTTGGAGCTGCATCCTGCAGGGTGGTAAATTTCCAGGACCGGGATTGTGCATCCCTGTTTTACGGCTGTTCCTTTTCCCGACTGGTAGGACATCTGATGAACGTGAAGCTGAAGTAAGCGAGATACGGAGATCCCGAACCTGCTCAGGGATTCACCTGAAACTCCGGAGTCCTGAAACGTACATCAACTGGATCCAAACTGGGGTTTCGGAGTTCTCATCCGTAGTTTGTGGCCCTCTGTGAGAGATTTCCCATGTTCCCGAGCTGGGGCTCAGCTGGGGAACTTCAAAGAAGCCTTCTGGCCTCCAATAATCCCAGCGCAGGTGTGTCCATGTGGAGGTTACAGGTTGTGTGGCTTCAAGTAGCTTTTAATTAGCAGAGGTGGAGCAGCGTTCCCTGCTTGGATACACCTGATCCACCTCAGCACTTAACCCTTAGAGGAACACTGTTACTGTCGCCGTGCCGCTTTATTAGGAACACTGTACCAATCCGGTTTAGGGCCTCTCAAAACACTCTCAGCTCCTCATGGCGTGGGTTCCATGGTTGCTGGAAACATTCCTTTGGGATTCCGGTCCCGGCTGATTGCATCATAGAGTTCCTGGAGATTTTTCGGGAACGCTTTTCATGCTGCACAGCTACCACATCCCAAATACGTCCTACTGGATTCTGATCCGGTCCAGCTATGGTGCCTACTGCAGCCTCAGTCCCTGAAGTGGTCTTTTGCTGTTGTAGCCTCGGGGATGTTGGACGTGCTGTACCGTCTGTGAACCAGATTCGGCTCCGCTACTCTAGTATTGTCCGAACGCTCCAGGAATACAGCACTTCCCATCATCAGCATGCCATATAAACTCAGAAGACCCGTGTAGGTCAATAAAGGTCTAGGAGTGTGTTGTTAACATGGAGGCCGCTGGTTCCCCTCGTCCCATTATGAAGAGCGTCTGAGTCATCTCGCTCCAGATTCCCCGTTTATGTCGGAGTTCTGGCGGAATGTGTTCGGAGATGATGGAATCCCATTATTATATTCATTAAAATCTGTTTTTCCTCCGCCGCTCTCTGAACAGGACCGTTACCCATCTGTTCATACCCAACACAGAACCTACACCTCTCTCCCATCCCCCCTCTCCCTATCTAATCTATCTATCTATCTATCTATCTATCTATCTATCTATCTATCTATCTATCTATCTACAGGTCTACTACACCTGTAGTAAACCTGCTGTAGACAGACTGTAGATGGACTTTAGACAGACTGTAGACCTGTTGTTGACCTGCTGTAGACTTGCTATAGACCAGTTGTAGACAGATTGTAGACCTGTAGAACGGCTGTAGACAGACTGTAGACCTGCTATAGACCAGCTGTAGACGGAACTTATAGACAGGACTGTACACCGTTTTATTGACCTGCTGTAGACCAGATGTAGACTTGCTATAGAACGGCTGTAGACAGACTGTAGACCTGCTGTAGACCTGTTATTGTCCAGGTGTAGACCG